>JAVTVY010012672.1:0-56296 GCA_036873755.1 Hanleya hanleyi
ACGACAGGATTCGGAGAGGTCGTTTGTTGAATACAGATTGGTATGCAACTTGACTGTAAACCTGTAATATTATCGTCATCTATAAGACCAAATGTCCATATATTTCAAGCTGTGTTGAATGTAGAACGATTCTGTGATGTAAAGAACGAGCACGTCTGTGTTGTTGTTGTTGTTGTTACTGGTCGAGGCGGCCTTTTCGAAGTGATAAACTCCGGGATTCGGCAGAATGGACAGTAAACTGTTGATGACTCTACTGATATACGTCCGATTTGAATTCTGTTTGTTTTCCCATAATCCCCATGAAATACCAATTTCAGAATTATATAGTTTGATAAAAAACTTTGGACCTTCATGGAGAAAAGTAAGCCGTGGTGAGTGGGTGTCGAAACGACGTGATGGATCGACATTCACATTTGCTCAATTTTCGACAAATTACGTCAATTAAATTGAAATCGAATGATAGTCCCACAATCTCAAATGTCAAAGGATTATGAAAGTATTATTATCACTTCTGTATCTACAGCCATTCACTCCAATTGGTGTTCAGAACCAATAGGTGTTCAGGTGTTCAGTTTGCCCGATCACTGTACGACATTTTATTTTTTTAATTTATTTACTTATCAAACGTATATATATATATATGAAAGATCATTTTATTATTATTAAATAGTATATATGAAATAAAGACTCATCCAGTCTAACTTGTAGGTGCTCAAGCAACAAATGCCACATCATGGATAGCATTCTGGGCGTTCATCGGGGACGCGAGAACGAGCAGGGCATGTACAGCCGTCTCCCTGCCCGAGGCCTCGCTTGCAGGCACGGTTCGTTCAGCCGATGTCCCTGGTAGATTCTCCTTGTCCGATTTCTTTGCCGTCACATTCTGATTGTTCTTAGGTTTGATAGTTGGAATAGCTGTTCTCTTTAGTTTTGGTTTGTACCCGAATTCAACTGCTACGCTGTAGAGGTCCTCGAATGATGTCTTTCTGTCAAAATGTGCCGAGCAAATTATACGAGTACTGGCTCGGGCCCCGTGTTGCGTACAAATTTCGTCCAATTTGCAGCGATTTTCTCGTCTTTAGGCCACAAATGAATACTAACACCGTCATCTGTAGTAAAACTGCAACCTCCCACTACACAACATCGCGGCATATTTAACAAATGATGCCCCGATACTCCGAAAATCTCCAGAAATCAGCAGCTACTTATGACTGTGGTATACGACTTTAACATAGAGAATACCAAACGGCTGTCCCTCCGTGACGTCACAGCTGGAATTGACAGGAGAGCGATTTTCACCTTTCAAACGGCAATATCTCGCCAACCAGACGGCACAAAATTATGAAAAAAATATCATTATTTTCAGAATCGAAAGGACTATTTTTTTTTATATTTTTGACCTCAGATTGTTTGGGTTGACCTTTAATCCATAATAATCGTTGTAAAGTCGTCATCTAGAGAATGATGTATCTCAGTCACGCTTTGATTGTGCCTGTTCATATGAAAACCATGAGGATCTTGAAATACATGGGTTCATACCGCCCCTAGCCAGGTTAAGCGGAATTAGACACAAGTTACGAAACGTAACGCCAAAGATTTTGCACGCTACGCTCGTATTTTGCTATCAGCAAGCGATATGTATCGCCAAATTTGAGAAACTTTGAGTGGAGGCGCTTGGTGGTATAGCCCTGTTTTATAAGTTTCCGCAACAATGTTTTGTGACGTTGATTAATATCCTTACATTTAACACAGGATGTAGCAAATGCTACTAGGCGAGATATGCATACGCCACATGCAGGTCCCACTGGAATATTACTGTCCAAAGAGGGATAGTTTACGATGTCGAAATTGTAATCATAAACCGATCGCGTACATCCGCCTGCTTCTTGACTTTTGCGCAAGTAACAACATGGTGGATGCCATCGATTTTCCAGGCATAACTATTTTAATAATTAACCGTCAGCAATTAGCTCTATAATTGCTTAATCAGCCACCGTTGAGTTTTTGTCTAATCCTCTATTACAGTACCTTCCGAATTACACTTGAAAAACCGACCGCGTCGCGACCCGACCTTTCTAAAGTCGGGACGCGATCGGTTTTTCGAGTGTAGCTCTAAAACTAACAGAGGATTAGACAAAAGCCCAGCGGTAGCTAATTTAGCATTGAATATGGCTAATTGCTGACGGTTTATTAACTGCTAATCCCCTATTATTAAAAGAGTTATAGCCAGAAAACAGATGGCGTCCACGAAGTGTTACTTAGAAAATTTGGTTTACTTAACAAAATTCGAGTGGGGAATCGATCGATTTTTCGAGTGTAGCTATAGGATTAGAGCTAATTCGACCGGCATCGTGATCAGTAACCCGATAATACTTCAGAACGAGGCTTGGATAAAATCTGAATTTTTTTCACCATGGAGTTCCTGGAGAACCTTGGTGTTCCTGGAGGTCAAAATCAGACCTTCGCCGATTTACTTGAAAATCGGTGTATAAGTATTATCATGAATCCAAGATCAGAATTGACCTTGGCCTCGACCTTTATCTCCAAATCGAGAATACACATTTTGGTATGAATTTCCCAGCCAGAATGTCACAAGATATAGGCGGACGACCTTGACCTTTTGATATTTGGTGACCTCGTGACCTGTGCGTTGACCTATGTCCTCGGCCTTTACCTCTGACTCCAGGTTAAAATTTGCGAAATTACATTTTGATGGCTTTATCACTTTCCCTAACCCGAGGTCGGAGGTCAAGATCGAAGTCATAGGTCAACGCATAGGTCACGGGGACATCACTTGTTAAACTGTCAATGACATCCGCCTATATATGACAGAAGTTATGACAGTAAGGTGAATGGTATTCTCTAAATATCTTACATACCTGTAACTACAACAACCGTAGCTACATCAATAGAAGGACCACAGGTCTATGGTCTCTATAAGTAACATGCATAGTTCTCTAGGACAGCAGCAGCAAACAGCCATGCTTCTCCAGGGCAACAGGGGTACAATCTATGGTTCTCTATGACAGCAGTGATGAGTCATGGATCTCAATGACATCAGTAATATCAGTCATGGTTCTCTATCACAGGACAGCAGTGATGACCGCCCTGGATCTCGAGGACAGCAGTGATGACAGTCACGGTTCTCCAGGATAGCAATGACGACAGTCATGGTACTCTAGGAGAGCAGTGATAACAGCCAAACTACAGACAGCCCTACAGCCACATCATATTTAGATCTATATCTCTACAAAAATGAAGTGGGCATTCTCTCTCGTCGACTTTATGACAAAATAGATGATTACAATTTCGACATCGTAAACTATCCCTTTCTGGACAGTAATATTCCAGTGGGACCTGCATATGGCGTATACATATCTCGCTTAGTAGCATTTGCTAGATCCTGTGTTAAATGTGACGATTTTAATCAACGTCACAAAACATTGTTACAGAAACTCATAAAACAGGGCTATTCCACCAAACGCCTCCACTCAAAGTTTCTCAAATTTGGCGATACATATCGCATGCTGATAGCAAAATACGAACGTAGCGTGCAAGATCTATGGCGCTACGTTTCGTAACTTGTGTCTAATTCCGCTTAACCCGGGGCTAGGGGCCGTATGAACCCATGTACTTCAAGATCCTCATGGTACTCATATGAACAGTCACAATCAAAGCGTGACTGAGATACATCATTCTTTAGATGACGATTTTACAACGAATATTATGGATTAAGAATACTGATCAGCGATACGGATTTGATATTTTTGGAACATCATGATGTCTTGCCGGCATCGTTGAAAACTGTTGACCGCTTCTCTCTTGCAGGAAACAAGCCTAGTTTTATGTATAGTATGATTGTCTTTTTGAATTTGGTGCTAATACTGTTATATGGAATATGGAATAGGTCTTTGGATTATGGACGCGGATATTCTCTAATGGACGACGGCTGAATTATGGATGACGGACTAGACGATTGTAATCTATATAGCAGTAGTGATACAAGTCATGGTTCTCCATGACAGCAGTGATAACAGTCATGGTTATCTATCACAGAAGTGATGACAATCATGATTTTTTTATCACAACAATCATGGTTCGATAGGACATCAGTGATGGGTCAGGGTTCTCTATTACAGCAGTGATGACAGTCATGGTTCTCTATCACAGCAGTAATAACAGTCAAGGTTCTGCAGGACAGCAGTGATGACAGTCATGGTTCTCTATCACAGCGGTGATGAGAGTCATGGTACTCTATCACAGCAGTTATAATAGTCAAGGTTCTCTATCACAATAGTGATGAGTCGTAGTCCTCTAGGACATAAGCAATGACAGTCAAGGTTCTCCAGGACAGCAGTGAAGCCAGTCAAGGTTCTATGTGGCAGCAGTGATAACAGTCATGGTTCTCCATGACAGCAGTGATGACAGTCATGGTTCTCTACTACAGCAGTGATGACAGCCATGGTTCTCTACTACAGCAGTAATGACAGTCATGCTTCTCTATCACAGCAGTTATAACAGTCAAGGTTCTCTATCACTACAGTGGCAACAGTCAAGGTTCTCTATCGCAGTGATGAGTGATGGTTCTCTAGAACATAAGCAATGACAGTCAAGGTTCTCCAGGACAGCAGTGATGGCAGTCAATGTTCTATATGGCAGCAGTGATAAAGTAATGGTTCTCTATCAAAGCAGGGATAAAAGTGATGGCTCTCTACGACAGCAGTGATGACAGTCATAGTTCTCTATGACAGCAGTCATGACTGTGATGGTTCTCTACCACAGCAGTGTTAAGTCATGGTTCTTCCTCACAGCAGTGATAATAGTCATGGTTCTTGATGACAACATTGATATCAGGAATGGTTCTCTAGGACAGCAGCGATGACAGTCATGGTTCTCTAGGACTTCAGTGATGACAGTCGAAGTTCTCTAGGACAGCAGTAATGAGAGTCAGCAGTGATGAGTCATTGTTCTCTTTCACAGCATTGATGACAGCCATCGTTCTCTATCACATCCATGATGACAGTCACGGTTCTCTAGCACAACAGCGTTAATAGCCATGTTTCTTGATGACAACGGTGATATCAGGTTATCTAGGACATCAGTGATGACAGTCATGCATGACAACGGTGATATCAGGTTCTCTAGGACATCAGTGATGACAGTCATAGTTCTCAAAGACAGCAGAGATGACAGTCATGGTTCTCTATCACAGGGGAGCAGTAATGACAGTTGTGATTATCTATCACATGAGTGATGACAGTCATGGTTTTCTTAGACAGCATTGATGACAGCATTGGTTCTCAATCACAGCAGTGATGAGAGAGTGAGTGGGTGAGTGAATAGAATTTAATGTCACTTTCAACAGTATTTCTGCTATATTGCGACGAACCAACTAAGAACCACTCAGCCAAGTTGCGTTCCAGCTATTTCAAAGAAGAAATCTTTGAAGCAGCATGGAACCAGACAACCTCCTTCCTTCCTATAAAACACTGAGGACAGCACACAAGATACAGACAGGACGCCTACATGGTGCAATACAGACAAGTGATATTACAGTGCCAGACATCGCATTATCAAGTTCTTTTTGCTTCTCGGCAAAATGCGTTGAAGCAACAGGAACCCGTGCCCACCCAAACGCAGTGATGACAGTCATGGTTCTCCATCACAGCCGTGATAACAGTCAAGGTTCTCTAGGATAACAGTGATGACAGTCATGGTTCTCTATCATAGAAGTGATGACATTCATGGTTCTCTATCACAGCAGTGATGCCAGTCAAGGTTCTATATATATGACAGCAGTGATGACAGTCATGGTTCTCTATCACAGCAGCAACGAAAGTCATGGTTCTCTACCACAGCATTGATGAGTCATGGTTCTCTATCACAGCAGTGAAGGCAGTCATGGTTACCTAGGAAAGCAGTGATGAGAGTCATTGTTCTCTAGGAGAGAAGTGATGACAGTCACGGTTTTCTATGACAGCAGTGATGACAGTCATGGTTCCCTATCACAGCATTGATAAGAGTCCGGGTTTTCTAGGACAGCAGTGATCCCAGTCAAGGTTCTATATGACACCAGTATAACAATCGTGGTTCTCTGTCAAAGCAGGGATGACAATGATGCCTCTCTATCACAGCAGTGATACGTCATTGCTCTCTACGACAACAGTGGTGACAGTCAGGGCTCTCCACCACAGCCTTGATGACAGTCACGTTCCTCTATCACAACAGTGTTAATAGTCATGGTTCTTGATGACAACAGTGATATCAGTCCTGGTTCTCTATGACAACTGTGATGACAGTCATGGTTCTCATTGACAGCGGAGATGACAGTCATGGTTGTCGATTACAGAAGAGCAGTGATGAAAGTCGTGATTCTCTATCACAGCAGTGATGACAGTCATGGTTCTCTGTGACAGCAGTGATGACAGTCATGGTTTTCAATCCCATCAGTGATGACAGCCATGATTTTCTATCACATCAGTGATGAGAGTCATGGGTCTCTGTGACATCAGTGATGACAGTCATGTTTTTCTATCACATCAGTGATGAAAGTCATGGTTCTCTGTGATATCAGTGATGACTGTCACGGTTGTCAATGACAGCAGAGATGACAGTCATTGTTGTAGATTACAGAAGAGCACTGATGACAGTCGTGATTCTCTATCACAGCATTGATGAGAGACATGGTTCTCTGTGACAGCAGTTATGACAGCCATCGTTTTCTATCACACCAGTGATGACAGTCATGGTTCTCTGACATCAGTTATGACAGTCATGCATTTCTATCGCATCAGTGAACAGTGATGACAGTCATGGTTCTCAATCACAGCAGTGATGACAGTCATGGTTATTAATCACAGCAGTGATAACAGTCAAGGTTCTGTAGGAAAACAGTGATGACAGCCATGGCTCTCTATCATAGCACTGATAACAGCCATGGTCCTCTATCACAGCAGTGGTAACAGTTAAGGTTCTCTATCACAACAGTTTCAACATTCAAGGTTTTCTATAACAGCTGTGATGAGTCATAGTTGTCTAGGACATAAGCAATGACAGTCAAGTTTCTCCAGGACAGCATTGATGGCAGTCAAGGTTCCATATGGCAGCAGTGATAACAGTCTTGATGCTCTATCGAAGCAATGGTCACAGTCATGGTTCTCTATCACAGCATTGATAAAAGTCTCTCTATGACAGCAGTCATGACAGGCGTGGTTCTCCATCACGGCAGTGATAATAGTCATGGTTCTTGATGACAACATTGATATCAGTCATGGTTCTCTAGGATAGCAGTGATGACAGTCCTAATTCTCTATCACAGCAGTGATGAGACTCATGGTCTTCTGTGACAGCAGTGATGACAGCCATGGTTCTCAATAGCAGCAGTGATGAGCAATGGCTCTCATCACAGCAGTGATAACAGTCAAGGTTTTGTAGGACAACAGTGATGACAGCCATGGTACTCTACCATAGCAGTGATGATAGTAATGGCTCTCTATCACAGCAGTGATGCCAGTCAAAGTTCTATAAATATGACAGCAGTGATGACATTCATGGTTCTCTATCACAGCAGCAATAAAAGTTATGGTTCTCTATTACAGCATTGATGACAGTCATGGTTCTCTCTCACAGCAGTGATAAGTCATGGTTCTCTATCACAGCAGTGGTGAGTCATGGTTCTCTATCACAGCAGTGAAGACAGTCATGGTTCCCTTTGACAGAAGTGATGAGTCATGGTTCTCTATCACAGCAGTGATGAGTCATGGTTCTCTATCACAGCAGTTTCAACATTCAAGGTTTTCTATCACAGCAGTGATGAGTCATAGTTGTCTAGGGCATAAGCAATGACAGTCAAGTTTCTCCAGGACAGCACTGATGGCAGTCAAGGTTCCATATGGCAGCAGTGATAACAGTCACGATGCTCAATCGAAGCAGTGATCAAAGTCATGGCTCTCTATCACAGCATTGATAAAAGTCATGACTCTCTATGACAGCAGTCATGACAGGCGTGGTTCTCTATCACAGCAGTGATAAATCGTGGTTCTCTATCACGGCAGTGATAATAGTCATGGTTCTTGATGACAGCATTGGTATCAGCCATGGTTCTCTAGGACAGCAGTGATGACAGTCATGGTTCTCCACGACATCAGTGATGACAGTCAAGGTTTTCTAGGACAGTTAGTAATAAGAGTCAGCAGTGACAAGTCATTGCTGTCTTTCACAGCAGTGATGACAGTCATCGTTCTCTATCACAACAGTGTTAATAGTCATGGTTCTTGGTGACAACAATGATATCAGTCCTGGTTCCTTAAGACACCAGTGATGACAGTCATGGTTCTCAACGACAGCAAAGATGACAGTCATGGTTCTCTATCACATGACAGCAGTGATGACAGTCCTAATTCTCTATCACAGCAGTGATGAGAGTCATGGTCTTCTGTGACAGCAGTGATGACAGCCATGGTTCTCAATCACAGCAGTGATGACAGCCATGGTTCTCAATCACAGCAGTGATGACAGTCATGGTTCTCTCTCACAGCAGTGATAAGTCATGGTTCTCTATCACAGCAGTGATGAGTCATGTTTCTCTATCACAGCAGTGATAACAGTCATGGTTCTCTATCACAGCAGTGATCACAGTCATGGTTCTCTATCACAGCAGTGATCACAGTCATGGTTCTCTATCACGGCAGTGATGACAGTCATGGTTCTCTATCACAACAGTGATGACAGTCATGGTTCTCTATCACAACAGTGATGACAGTTATGGTTTTCTATCACAACAGTGATGACAGTTATGGTTTTCTATCACAGCAGTGATAAGTCATGGTTCTCTATCACAGCAGTGATAACAGTCATGGTTCTCTATCACAGCAGTGATCACAGTCATGGTTCTCTATCACAACAGTGATGACAGTCATGGTTCTCTATCACAGCAGTGATCACAGTCATGGTTCTCTATCACAGCAGTGATCACAATCATGGTTCTCTATCACAACAGTGATGACAGTCATGGTTCTCTATCACAGCAGTGATCACAGTCATGGTTCTCTATCACAACAGTGATAACAGTCATGGTTCTCTATCGCAGCAGTGATCACAGTCATGGTTCTCTATCACAACAGTGATGACAGTTATGGTTTTCTATCACAGCAGTGATGAGTCATGTTTCTCTATCACAGCAGTGATAACAGTCATGGCTCTCTATCACAGCAGTGATCACAGTCATGGTTCTCTATCACGGCAGTGATGACAGTCATGGTTCTCTATCACAACAGTGATGACAGTTATGGTTTTCTATCACAGCAGTGATGAGTCATGGTTCTCTATCACAGCAGTGATGACAGTCAGGGTTCTCTATGAGAGCAATGATGAGTCATGGATCTCAATGACAATCAGTCATGGTTCTCTGTCACAGGACAGCAGTGATGACAGTCAAGGTTCTAAATGGCAGCAGTGATAAGTGTCATGGATCTTGATGACAGCAGTGATAACAGTCATGGTTCGCTATCACAGGACAGCAGTGATTACAGGCATGAAGCTCGAGGACAGCAGTGATGACAGTCAAGGTTCTCCAGGACAGCAGTGATGATAGTTATGGTTCTCTAGAGGAGCAGTGATAACCGTCAAGGTTCTATATGGAAGCAGTGATAAGAGTCATGGTTCTCGGACTCCATGACAGCAGTGATAACGGTCAAGGTTCTCCAGGACAGCAGTGATGACAGTCATGGTTCCAAATGGGAGCAGTGATAACCGTCAAGATTCTATATGGAAGCAGTGATAAGAGTCATGGTTCTCGGATTCTATGGCAGCAGTAATGGCAGCGGTGATAACAGTCAAGGTGACAGTAAGGATAGATTCACGTAAACTAGTTCGAAGAGATTCCTAGGTAGGGCAATCATTTAAAAAGTGAGACTCGTCTTCAACAACCCCGGTACAGAAAGAGCAATATCTCTAATCACTAGGAATTTTCTTCCCATTGATTTTCCTATAACAATCCGCCTCTATTTCCAACTGATGACAACTTAGTCGTAACGAAGAAAGCGCACGTTTATGCTTCCTGTTGGTCACAGTATTTAGATAGTCTGATAAAAGTAGATTATCTTTGACAGGCCATAGGTACGAAGTTTGCTGCCAGATTCATCATTTTGTGGCAGACTTATTCACTTCAGATAAAAGATCTGCAGAAAAAGAGATTAAGCCCAAACTTGCACAGGATAACATTGAAAGTATCTAGAACCCAAGTGCAGCAGGTCCAGTAGGCCTACCCGCATGTCCAGGATAATGTCATACGTGTATGGAAGGCCAAATGCCCAAATAATCAGAAACTCACAGTTATTGAATCGAAAACCTAAGTTTTCAAACAGAAAACTTAAGTTATCAAACAGAAAACCATGGTTTTCGAATCGAAAACTTAGGTTTACGCTCGAAAACCTAGGTTATCTATCACACAACCCCGGGTTTCTCTTTCCTTAACTTCGAGTTTCTATTTCTCAACACCGAATATCACAGTTGTGATTAGAAAACTTAAGTTATCGAACCGAAAACCTAGGTTTTCGAATTGATAACTTAAGTTTACGGTCGAAAACCTAAGTTATCTAGCAGACAACCCCGAGTTTCTCTTTTATTGGACACTTTCTAATCGATAACCTAGGTTTTCGAATTTGATGGTTGTCGTGAAGTGAAACTCAACTTTCTAACTTAGAGTTTCGATATCCGGGTACTTTGGGTTTGGCGCCTTTTCCTAGTGTTGACTAATCCGAAATGCAGAGAGAACCACGTGGCGAAATAAATTATACGAAATCAAACTGCTCACACAGATAAAACATTCACCGTATGCCTGTAGTAATCGCTGTTGACCCAGAGACAGCTTGTGTGTCACCGAAGTATTTGCCAAAGTAGCTATCTACATATCACTGAATGTGCTTTGCTGGTGTGAATTACATTGACCTGTCTTATGTCGGTCAGTCAGCATGACCGGATAGCTGAATTTCAACTATATTATTTCCCCCAATTCAGTCTGCAGCATATATATATAGCTATTAAACTGATTAAAGGCCTAGTTCTGAGTACCAATACCCAGTCTTTGATAATGCTTGTATAAACTAGGCTCGTACATACAGGATAGTCTACATATCTCAGTTATCCTTTTGTTGAATACATGTTGATTTTGTGGTTCTGTCTTAATCAGTCAGCATGCGGGAAAGGGCGTGAAACCCATAGTACCCGGATGTCGAAACTCGAAGTTAGTTAATCGAGTTTCACTTTACGACAATCGCAAATTCGAAAACCTAAGTTATCGATTGATAACTTAAGTTTTCTACACGAATGTCCAAAAATAAAAGAGAAACTCGAAATTGAAAGAGAAACTCGGGGTTGTCTGCTGGATAACCTAGGTTTTCGACCGTAAACTTAAGTTATCAATTCGAAAATCTAGGTTTTCGGTTTGATAACTTAAGTTTTCTAGTGACAACTGTGATTTTCGGTGTTGAGAAATAGAAACTCGAGGTTAGGAAAAGAGAAACTCGGGGGTATGTGGTAGATAACCTAGGTTTTCGACCGTAAACTTAAGTTTTCGATTCGAAAACCATGGTTTTCTCTTTGATAACTTAAGTTTTCTGTTTGAAAACTTAGGTTTTCGATTCAGTAACTGTGAGTTTCTGATTATTTGGACATTTGGCCTTCCATATACGTGAGGGGTATTAATAATCCAAGTTCAATCTTAAAGGGGAATGTTATCGCCGGATCTATGTAAACGTTAATATATACCTTGATACTGTAAGAAATCGACTAGATAGTTTTCCCCCCGATCTCCGAACTTTAAAACGGTAAATTTGGCGATTTAAACGCGTTCCTACCACGAGCCTGTCAAAGCGGTGACCTTTGACCCATGACGTCACAGAGTGAACCAGTCCGCCATAGCATTAGCATTAGCATACGTAAACAATTAAAATCTGCTCCAATATTTTTCGATTTTTCGACTGTATTCTCGTACTTTGGAGGCATCATACATCGTCGGTGTGTTGTTGGAGGGTGCAGCAACACGAATGGAGATGGATTCAAGTTGCACCCGTGGCCAAACGGCGAAAAATCGGGGAGAAATTCGACTAAATTTGTGCAAAATCCGTGGGGAAAGCCGACGAAATGGTCTCGCATTTATTTCGCTCACTTCACTGACGACAGCTATGCAACAACAGAGATGGCAAGAATGTGTGAATATCCCCCTATACTGAAACAAGCTATTTCCAAGATCAAAACAAATAAATCTATTTATCAGAAAGAGAAAATAGACAACCCCTCAGTCTGCCGGAGTGCGTGAGTTATACAGGGACGACCGACCTCGTGGACTCGGCAAGCGACAACCCGTTCCCACAGACAAGCACTGTAAATCTCCGAGTTAGGTGCAGGATTGGCTTTTTTTTAGATACTTTTCAAATTTCCTATGCTTTAACATGGTGCTAAATAGCATACTTGGCAATATTGTGCAGATACTTTTGCTAAACTCCGCAGTAGGCAGAAAAGTGGGTTACTTTAATAGCATCTATATTCAATATTTATCACTTTTATAATCTAGTCGAATTAGAATATATTCGCATTAAAATATCTAACACCGTGTAGGAGAAAGGACAATATATTCAATATTTAACACCTATATAATATTATCTAATTAGAATAGATTCGCACTTAAATATGTAGGTGACGTCTGAGAACAGACAATATATTGAATATTTAGCACTTTGATAATATCATCTAATTAGAAGAGATTCGCTGTTAAATATCTAGCTGGCGTCCGAGAAAGACAATATATTCAATATTTAGCACCTTTATAATATCATCTAATTAGAACAGATTCGCACTCGAATATGTAGCTGGCTTCTGGGAAAAGAAAATATATTCAATATTTAGCACTTTTATAATATCATCTAATTAGAACAGATTCGCACTCGAATATGTAGCTGGCTTCTGGGAAAAGAAAATATATTCAGTATTTAGCACTTTTATAATATCATCTAATTAGAAAAGATTCGCACTTAAATATGTAGCTGCATGGCGTCTTTGGAAAGACAATATATTCAATATTCAGCACTTTTATAATCTATACTAAATAGAAGAGATTCGCAGTTAAATATCCACAAGAGCCTTTTCGGAGAAAAGACAATATATAGCACTTTTATAATCTACTCTAATTAGAAGAGATTCGCATTAAAATATCTGTAACACCGTGTCGGAGAAAGGACAATATATTCCATATTTAGCACCTTTATAATATCATCTAATTAGAATATAATTTGATTGTTGCAATCAAGTACCAAAGAAAGATGTTGTTTTTGGCGTTTTGTTTCTTTCGAAATTACATTGAAAGGGGCCGATTGTCTCCAAAACACCTTCAGTCATTGGGTGCATGGCAACATACAGTGTCGTTGAATGATTGGTTTGTTGTGCCAGTAAGTCTGAATACATTTCAGCTGTCTGCATCAGTGAGATTGCCTTTATATCGCCCGTTCTGTAGGCGTCCTAAAAAGCAGCACATGCGTGTTGTTTAACCAGGAAGAACGATAGAATAATCTGTTATTGTCAGAGGAGTTGCACAGACCAGCAATGAAGGTGTACTTGGGACTGCCTTAAACATCCTTATTCACCAGCCCATGCAAGTTTGAAAATATGTAGCATTTGTGCTAATTATACAATATATTTTCTTTAAGAAGAGGCATTCGTACAATTTGGAGATGCGATTTAGAAAAAAATATTCAATATTTAGCATTTGTGCTAATTATACAATATATTTTCTTTCGGGAACAGGCAAGTCAAAGTGCTAACTAGCAGTAATCCTAGAAATTATCTTCAAAGTAGCACACCCTTTTCTAAATATCACTGATTTTAGAAATTATTTGCGAAGTAGCAGATCTGCTAAATAGCATGCGAGACAATAATAACCATTTCTGCACCTTAATGTTTTAATCAACTTATTCCGGTATATCGGAAATTCACTTCTGGCACCAGCTTATCCTGATTATTTGGTGTCCTTTTGTATCTCCATGTGAGCACATACATTCTATGTTTTTTGGATACAATAAATTGAAATTGATCACCCGGAAGAGTAACTGAAACTAACAGAAAGGTGTGAAGCAAACAATTTTTTATGGGAGGGTGTCCAAGAGGGAGAGTGAAAGAATTAAGGTTTAACGTCGCGCGTTCAGCAATGGGGTGTCCAAAAGAAATAAACTGAGCTTGTTATAGTGAGTTATAGTTATTGTTTTAACATCAAATAGCTTCCTTTGGAATTGAAACTTTGTTTTCATTTGAGAGGACTTATCCACAGGTATGGATTAGCTCCCGTTTTAACATCAAATTGCTAACAATAATTGACAAACACATAATGTAAATAAGCCGGCCTGCCACGGTATAACAATCTGTCCGTCTCGTAAGAAATGAACAATAATGAACCATACAATGCCAATAAACACATATAAAAATAAAGGCGTAAATAACTACATAGTATGCTCCTACAATAACAAATTATCTGTAGATTTTAAATGAATAATATATTATAGTGACATCCACAATAATTCTTATGCATTAATCATACAATCAATAAGCCGGCCTAGTTTCCTTTTTGCTATTATTTAGATTGTTGCAAGGTTTTTAGCATGGAAGAGTAAATTTACGATCCTGTGCATTATAATAATTGATTTATGCCTAAAAAATTGCCAGATAAAAGCAGAAATGTATAAATATTATTGTAAGATCCACAGATAGTTGTAATTTTGTGTATAAAGCATGTAATCAGTGTATTTAAACCGGCCTGCCACAGCCTGCCACGGCCTGCCACAGGCTTGAAACAGGCCTGACATCAGGACGACCCATTTTGACCCCAGATTCGCTTGTATATGGCTCAAATCTATATGACTCGATAGCTTCTCCTTCTCCTTCAGTTTCATGATCGCTTACTGCCTCTACATTCTATTCAGTTTCAAGACCTGTATAATCTCCAAAGTCACAGTCTCCAAAGTGGTTAACGCTGAAATCGGAATCTGAGTCAGAGCTTGTACTGTTGACTGTGTTATCCGCCATGTTTGACTCTGGCCGCTTCACTGTGTGACGTCACAGGGTAATCGCCGTATTTCAGGATATTGCGTTATAGCTAAAATTTTGGAAAAAATTCTAAAAAATAAAGCAGGGCACAGGGAACTGTTTTTTATTGGTTTTAGCCTTTCAAAAATTGTGATAACATTCCCCTTTAAGTACAGATAGGCCCCTAGGCTGCCTACAGTGAAGTGAAACTTTTCTGGCTAAAACATGATTTTAACTACAAAACAACAACAAAAACAAATAGCAAATATGGAACACAATCAAAGGCTAGCATGGATCAATTACCTGGATATTTAGACTAATCATTATGACTATGTAAGGCAGTACCGCACCTAAAGTAAAAATGATCGTCATTGTTTCCCCTTAAAATGGCTTCATATATGGCATAACCTTCACAAATTTATAAAAGGAATTTATTAATTTTTTTAATACCGTGGGTGTGAGTCGTGTTTGCGGTATGGATATTCGTGCTTCACCTATACATCGAGGTGTCTTTGGTACCATTTTCCGCGAGGAA
Organism: Hanleya hanleyi; assembly: GCA_036873755.1. NCBI lineage: Eukaryota > Metazoa > Mollusca > Polyplacophora > Lepidopleurida > Hanleyidae > Hanleya > Hanleya hanleyi. The sequence continues at coordinate 15,605 of JAVTVY010012672.1, forward strand.
AACTTTGTGATGCAGATATTTTTGTGATACCATCCAGCTCTTTGTGTCATGCCGCAGTAGCATTCTGTGGTAATAGTAACAAATGTTCAGAATAGCCTGTCTGCTGAGGTGAAGTTTCTTGGACTTTAAACAAATTTTAACTCTAATATTTTAACCCGGGGAATGCAGCCTGTGAACATACAATCAACAATCTTGGACATCAATAACCTATTCGTGACTTTGAATACCTACAGTGTGTCTTTAGCATAATCACTGATTCCTCTACACTTATTCGTACATCTGCGGATCTTTGGAGCTTTGGGTTCAGTTGACACACGGCGTGGACGTCGCAAAGTTTTGCAAATTGAAGCGATATGCAAGAGTCACAATTGTGTGTAATCTGAATGCTAAATATAAATTCTGTTTTACATAATAGGGACGGACAGGTGAGCGCTATCGGCTCTAACTTTGAATTGTGTGGTCCAACATAGAAATAGCGTTTGGAACTTGAGTGTTGGAGTCCTGATGATTCACTCTACTAAATTCGATGAAATTATTTAAGCATATTTGCCAACATAGCTGAAAATTCACCTGGGTTAGTTAATAGGCCAGCATTTTAGCAGAGTTTATTTCGACCAAGGGATATATTTCGGAATTCTGGCGGTTCCTTCACAGGTTTGTTATCTTATATTTCATGGTTGATCAACCGATATTAGTGAGTAATGCAGTTACATTGTAATTGAATTAACTAGGAGTTATACCAATTTATAATATCTGTATTACTTTCACAGCTGGGTGATATTGCAACTCTCTTTTATACTTTATTGAAAGTTTTCCAATCTTATGTTTCTCAATATAAATAAATATGGATTTTTGCATTTTTTAAAATCTTATACTACTCTATTCTCATAGTCTGAATTTTCTGTTAAAATGACAAAATGTGCCTTATTTTGTTTTTTTATTTAACAAAATTATCTGGTTTGTATTTTCGATTTCAAAAATACCTTTTGGAATTAGTTTTGAATTATTTATCAACCGATATGCATGCATGGGAGGTCTTTTTCATTCCGGACTCGTCTGGAATTCGAGTTTGATGCTCTGTCTGGTCATTTAGCTCTTGGAATGTGGCGTCTCATGTTCAAATGTAAGCAGTGTTGTGATCCACAATGTCTTCCGTAAAACAATTTGTTTTACACCCTCACTAATTTGTTCTGGTGTCAAAGAAATTTGTTGAATGTTCTTAAAAGAAGGAAAATGAATCTGATTGTGAGAAAACATATTGTTACATTTTTCTAGCTCTGAAAAAAAAGGAATTTGGAATAAAAACTTTTTTTAGCATTTCAAGAATTTTTTTCTGTTTTCACGAAATTTCTTGTGTCACTCCCTAGAAAATTATTTAAGAAATATTTTCTAACAAGATTTCTTGATATGAGAAAACGTTTTCCTCAGTTTAAGAAAACATTTTTTATTTAAGAATTTTTTCTCTTTTGATAATTTTTTTCTTCAGATTTTTCTGAAATTGAGAACATTCTTTTCTCAATACAAGAAAAGGTAGGTTTCTTGTATTGAGAAACAATTTCTTGTCTGACTCCCTATAATTCTTGTTTCAAGTGTTTTTTTCTAGAAACATATTTTTGGCAGTGCGTCACCGGCCATTTCTGACCCAGTCAGGTTTTATGGCCAATCAATGTTCTCTCTGATAATGATCTCAGGTCCAGAAATTTCCATGGAAGTTTGTGACCTTGATTAGTGGATATATCAAAGATTTAGTCATCCATCATGTGTGCATGTGTTCCAAGTTCCAAGCTCCAAAGCTGCAAGCTCCCATACGGAAGTGTTGAGAATTCGGATTTAAATTTTCCTTACCTAGAACATTTAATATCCATCAAACTGCAACCATATCAAGCAGAGATTATTAAATAGGCCTTACAAATAAGTATTTAAATTTCTTTAACTTTAGGATATAACTAACTAAGATAATTCGTGTCAGAATTCGCCTGGCTGTAAGGGATGATAATGTGCCTTGCTTGAGGTATAATCAAACACCTTGTACTTCTCAAAACGTTTTAGAAATCGTGCACTGTTACTGGAATTACTGGCACCCCAGAGTTCTAAGACATTTTAGCATTTCCAAATCAACCCCACATGTAATTGCAATAATATTACGACGAGAGTAGTATAAAGAAACAAGTACTATGTTATGTTTGTCTTCTATCTTATAATATGTAATATATTATAGGATAAGACTGAACTTTGGGGTGTCGTTAACTTGCACATGGACAGGATATTAACAACATACTGAGGAACATATCACTGATGTTTGGTACCAACCAGTCAAAATTGACTTAGGAATATAGGAAGACTAAATAAGGCATTTTCAAGATGACTAGGTGTGAAGAATGAAGTTATACTTGAAATAATTCCATATTATAATGAGATAAATTCTGCTTTGTGTACTTCTCGTGTCGTTGTCCAAATTCATCTCAGTTTGAAATACATGTAAATGACCGAGGTTTTGGCAATGAAGGCCTACCATACACATGCTTGTTTACCTCCACCCCACCGACACAGACACCTTCAACCCCGTGTAATATTATCATTGTACACATTGCCAATATTCTGATTATGCCCCTTAAGCAGTTTACCTTATTTACACATGTTGTGGGTGGATAAGTGAGGCTATGTATACATAAGATAAGTCAAACTAATTGTCTGGACATAAAACAAACTGATAACAGATACATTGTAGATAGTTCAGGAATATTGACACAACATGACATTGCTTGCGTAATAGTGATGGGTATTTGGTAGTGCAGTTAGCGGAATCATGGATATTACATAACATTGACATTGTCAATGTAAAATCCATGGCGGAATCCATGGGAAGTAGATCACGGACAAGAATTATCTAAATCGAGTGGTGGAATTCTCCCTCTTATATAGCAACGGAATGGAACGAAATACAATAAAATAGTTTACAAATGGGATAAAGTTGATTCCTGATTGGAGAGAAAGGTGCAGTATTTGATACCCTTGAATCATATATGAAAAGATTTGGCAAATTCATGCATCTTCATATTCTGATATAATAGCACTGAAGGGATATTGCGGATCCAAGAGATTTTACAAGAGGAAACCTAAGATATAGATTCCGATAGGTTTGTATGATTTACTTGTTGTTTTTGCATTCCTACAATGAGCTGAAGCATTTTGTATTGGAATAATTTAGGCCTTGAGAAGTAAAGAGGATAATATCTAAATTCCAAACAGTGGTCACCGCCAGAGGATTTGCGATGTTTACATAGCGAAATTTATTTGCAAAAATCCAAAACCTGTAAAATCAAATCCCCTTTCCAGTTCACATATTGAGATATTAGCTTGTATTGGGATTGGGATGGTCAATAGTATAACATGGATAGATATTTGATTGGTCAAAGTACGAGTATTTATGGTTGGCCATCCCTGCCAGAATTCGTCATTTAGAGGCTGCCTCTAAATAATATATACCATGGTATAAAATGCCAAGCCTGCCATAATTCGCATTTAGAGGCTGCCTCTAATTATTTTGTACCATGGTATAAAATGCCAAGCCTGCCATAATTCCTATTTAGAGGATGCCTCTAAATCGCCAAGCCTGCCACAATTCGTATTTAGAGGCTGCCTCTAATTATTTTGTACCATGGTATAATATGCCGAGCCTGCCATAATTCGTATTTAGAGGCTGCCTCTAATTATTTTGTACCATGGTATAAAATCGCCAAGCCTGCCATAATTCCTATTTAGAGGATGCCTGTAAATCGCCAAGCCTGCCACAATTCGTATTTAGAGGCCGCCTCTAATTATTTTGTACCATGGTATAAAATGCCGAGCCTGCCATAATTCGTATTTAGAGGCTGCCTCTAATTATTTTGTACCATGGTATAAAATCGCCAAGCCTGCCATAATTCCTATTTAGAGGATGCCTCTAATTCATTTTAGCCGCAAGTCGTAAATTTTCGCCTTCTTATTACTTCCACCAATGATATGCGCTTTCACAAATTTGGTGCCATATCTCTACGCTTGTTACAAGTTTACTCATTGGTCAAATTTAATATTCTTGATATGACATCGAGTTGTTTATGACTTGCGGCTAAAATGAATTAGAGGCATCCTCTAAATAGGAATTATGGCAGGCTTGGCGATTTTTTTTTTTTTTTTTTTTTTTTAATTGATAAATTTTTTTTATTTCAAAATTTTTTCTCAAGTACACAATGACAAACTTAATAGCAGAAAAAAGACATATCGCCCACCTTTACACATTAATGATGTACCAACTTTGTGTATATATACAATTTTTGCCACATAGCTGACTCTTTTTCAAATTTAAGAAAAACACAAATTAATTCATTGATGGTGTAGATCATCACGATACCGACATTGGTGGAAGAACAAAAAACTGCCATGCAAAATTCGGCTAAGCCTGAGAATGTGACTTATGGTATTGGTGTTTTTTTTACATTTGATGTGATTAATTAGCATTATCTCTAAATAAAAGATGTAAAGAAGACCAACGTCTTTCAAATTTACTCCTCTCAGCATTTTGTCTGTGAATAAATTTCTCTAATTCATGTATAATCTTCACTTCGGACTGTATATCTTTAAAGTTTGGAAGTCGCTTATTCACTTTACACTTATATATTTGAAATTTTATAACAACAAATAAAAAATTTATTATTCTATACTGAGGCAGTTGTGAACCAAGCAGAACAAGGTCGACTGAAAGATCAATATTTACCCCAGCTTCTGCCATCAACCAAGCTTTTGTTAAATTCCAGATTGGCCTTGATTGAACACATTCCCAAAAGAGGTGTAATATCGTTTCGGGGTATTCTTTACAAAATGTGCACAGCTTTGATTCCTCTGGATTAATTATGTTTGCAAATATATTAGTAGTGAGTATACGATTCACAATACGGTACTGGAACCATCGGAATTTAACATCATTAGTGCATTTGTTGACATTAAGGTTAATTTTACACCAATTTTCATCACTAATTACCTGTCCCATTGCAGTCTCCCATTTCAAGTTGGCGTTCGACTTAACAAAAGTGTTGTTCATCAAGATTTTATAAAAAAGTTTACAACCTTTGTTGGTTCTGGTCAATGGGAAGATATTTGGAGGAATAAAGGGGGTATAGAAATCTTTGCTAAACTTGTCAATGTGCAGTTTTTTTGCTGCTTCTCTTGTTGATTTCATGAAACCATGAAATTCAAGAAAATTTGTCCGACAAGAGTATATGTTTACAAAATCTGCGTATGATATATAATTTCCCTCCTCGTCTAATAAGTCGTTGACAAATTTGACTCCAGCTTTCAACCAATGTTTGTAAAAATATGGTTTGCCATTTGAAGAAATTTTGTCATTTTGCCATAAAAATTCTTTTCGGAAAGCTGTGGGTGCGGGTTCTGTATAGGTCACATTTCTTTGAAAGTCACTCCACGCACGCAAAACATCTCTCCAGAAAAGATTGCTCACTAATTTAATTATAAAAGTTTCTAAAGCAAAGGAGTCAATTTCTAGAGGATCCAGAGTATCAGGAAAAGTCTCTAAAAACAAATCTTTCCATTTTTGTTGACCGTTCAGTAATCTTCTTAGCCAGGAAATTTTCTGTGCCTGAATGAAATGCTTTATAGAGGGAATATTTAGGCCTCCATCTTTTACATCTTTAATCGCCTGTTTTCTAGATATTTTATCGGGTTTTCCATTCCAGACAAAGATGAAGCAGCTCTTCTGGAGAGAGTCTATTATTGACTGCGGAGGGTCCGGCAGAGATGAGAATAAATGATTTAATTTAGGCAACAGTAATGATTTCAGAATAACTACTCTGCCCATGGGCGAGATACTTCTCTTTGACCATAATTTCATTGACATTTCAATCGACTTTAATTTATCTTTATAGTTTCGCTCAACCATTTCTCCTAGATTTAACGTGAACTCTAGACCTAGCAAACGGAAGGAGCTCTGTGACCAATCAAGCTGCCATTTCAATTTGTATTTTTTGTCGCTATTCTTTTCGGATCCTATCCATATAACTTTTGTTTTGTCCAAATTTATTTTTAGACCTGAAAACTTAGCGAAGAAATCAAGAATTTCCAGACAAGAGTTTAAACTTTTCTGAGATCCATCAAGGAAAATAGTTGTATCATCTGCATATTGGGATAAAATAAATTCCATATTGTTAATTTTTATTCCATTAATATTTTTACTATTTCTGAGCAAGACTGCTAGTACTTCTGCGCACAGTAAAAATAAATACGGGGAGAGAGGATCACCCTGGCGACAACCGCGTGACACCTGAAAAAAAGAAGAATTAAATCCATTGACAAGCACGGACGACTGGATATTCTTATACAATATTTCCGCCCATTTTCGAATAGAATTCCCAAAATTGAAAAATTCCATTGTTTTTTGTATGAAGTTCCAGTCAACCGAATCGAAGGCTTTTTCAAAGTCAATCAAAAGAATCATTCCGGGGATCTGATTTGTCTCAGTATGTTGCATTATGTCATAAGTTAATCTAGTTGCTTCTCCGATAAATCTTCCAGCCATAAAACCTTTCTGATCTTCACTAATAATATCTGGCAAACATGTTTTAATACGATGTGCAATAGCAGCAGACCCAATCTTATATGACACATTCAACAATGTTATCGGTCTCCAATTTTTTAATAAATGCTTAGGCTTCCCCTCCTTAGGTATACACGTTATTGATCCTTGTTTTTGGGTCACTGAAAGTTCCCCTGTACTATAAGAGTAATTTAACGATTTTATCAAATATTCACCAATATCTCTCCAAAAAAACTTGTAAAATTCGGCAGTGTAACCATCTGGTCCAGGACTCTTTTCATTTTTTAAAGATTTTAAAGCAGCTAAAATTTCTTCGGAATTAAGGTCTCCTTCTAACTTATCTGATTTTTGCTGTGATAATTTTGGTACATTCAGGCCTTCGAAAAGTTGTTCTAGATCTATTGGACTAGTATCTTTTTGCGTATACAATTTTCTATAAAATAATTTAGTTTCATTCAAAATATCTTCCTGATTTCTTAGATCCTCTCCACTAGCACTTTCGATTCTGGTTATGGACTTGTTCAAAAAATTTCTATGTTCCATGCTGAGAAAATAGCTAGTTGGTTTCTCACCCTTGTCAGCCCAGCGTATTTTTGCTCTTGTAAGAATACCGTCAACTTTTATCTTATTGATGTCCTGTAACTGTTTGTTTAATTGTTGTATATCATCAATTAAATTTGTTTTAACGTCTTGATTTGTAGCCCTATCCAAAGATTTTTCCAAATTATTTATTTCTTCAGTCAACGCTTTTTCTTTTTCTATTCGTTCCTTTTTCTTAAAAGATGAGTAGGATATTGTTTTTCCCCTGATATTCATAAGTAACATCTCGAAAAGTAATTGGTCCGAAATGCTGAAGTTTGGTGTGTCTTGTATGTCTCGGTTGTCTAACTTATACTGAACTTTGGTATCCTTTATAGTTTCTTTCACTATGTTAACGTATTCTTTATCCCGTAGTAATGAATTATTAAACTTCCATGCCCCTTTTCCCTTTTCAAGTTCTGTAAATTGCAACACCAGCTTAACCATGGAATGATCAGATCTGTAACTAAGTAGAATATCAGTCTTACTAATTGTATGTATAATATTTCTGGAGACAAGAAAAAAGTCCAAACGTGCCTGTTTTACCGGGTTTGGCTGTCGCCAGGTGTATCTCCGTACGTCAGTGTGATGCTCTCTCCATGGGTCGACTAAATCTAAGTAGTCAATCATTTCTAGTACTGTCTCTCTAGCAATTGGGTTGTTTACTCTCACATAATTATACAGATCCATATTTGGGTTCTGTACCAGATTCCAATCCCCACAGATGATGTAATGTTGATTGCCCCATTCTTCTGTTAAATTTTGAACAATAGAGAAAAAATCCGGATTGTCTGTATTGGGTGCATACAATGAAAGTAGTGTGAAAGTTAAATCTGGTGTTTTGATTTCCAAGGCGAGATAATTTCCATTTTGTGTATCCTTTTTTGTTCTTAATATTTCAAATTCAAAGTTATTATTCAAAAGAATGGCGAGTCCTCTGACGTTACTCCTATAAGGGCTCACAATAGCTTTTAGTCCCCATTCTGACTTAATCTGTTTCTCCACATATTTAGTAAAATGGACGTCCTGAAGACAGTATATTGAAAATTGTTTGGCTCGCAAATGCCGAAATATATTTACTCGTTTTTGTTTATTATTCAAACTGATTATATTGACTGATGATATTGTTATATTTTCAACTGCCATATTCACGCCAACTTGAAAGAGACAGCATTGGTTCGATTCTCGTGAAAAAATAAAATTTTGTGGCAGGTGAGTATACAGCTATAAAGTATAGGTATACAAGATACATACTAGTATAAACGTAGTTTAGTAAGCAGCGTGGAGTGAGCAGTATGTGCAATAGTAATGTGTGAGTGTACATGAGAGAAAACAAAAGTGTAGAAAAAAGAAATGCCGTAAACAGCATACTGTTGTGCTGGTGGGAGAGCAGTCTTATGGTGGGAGAGGATTCTTGTAAAGCCTTTCCATTTCTTGATGTGCCTTTTCATCCACTTTCAATGCTTCCTCATTGAAGTCAAGAATGTGCAAGTTTGCTAATTTGCGAACTCGAGACAGTGCAACATAATGAACATGTGGTGGTTTATAACTGGAGCTTAGATCTACAACAACTTCATCAACTGTGGCGCCTTGTGCTTTGTGAACAGTCTTAGCTGCAGCTGGGGCAAGTGGAAATTGGATTCTTTGATAAGTTTTTTTGTTATGAAGAAATGTCCGTTTTGTTTCAAATACTGGTGTCCATTGCTGATCAATATCTGTATGATAGAGATGTTTGTACTGTTTTCTTCTTTTGCTACCAATGTTTGTATCGGTAAAAAGAACCCATACGTGGATAATCGCTATATAAATGACGCAGTGAAGGATATATATCCACCTTCACTGGATTTGAAGGAAACTACAGATAGCCCTACAGGCACATCTTATTTAGATCTCTATCTCTATAAAAAATGAAGCGGGCATTCTCTCTCGCCGACTTTATGACAAAAGAGATGATTACAATTTCGACATCGTAAACTATCCCTTTCTGGATAGTAATATTCCAGTGGGACCCGCATATGGCGTATACATATCTCGCTTAGTAGCATTTGCTAGATCCTGTGTTAAATGTGATGATTTTAATCAACGTCACACAACATTGTTGCAGAAACTTATAAAACAGGGCTATTCCATCAAGCGCCTCCACTCAAAGTTTCTCAAATTTGGCGATACATATCGCATGCTGATAGCAAAATACGAACGTAGCGTGCAAGATCTATGGCGCTGCGTTTCGTAACTTGTGTCTAATTCCGTTTAACCCGGGGCTAGGGGCCGTATGAACCCATGTACTTCAAGATCCTCATGGTACTCATATGAACAGTCACAATCAAAGCGTGACTGAGATACATCTTTTTTTTAGATGACGACTCTATAACGAATATTATGGATTAAGAATACTGATCAGCGATACGGATTGATATTTTGGAACATCATGATGTCTTGCCGGCATCATTGAAAACTGTTGACCGCTTCTCTCTTGCAGGATACAAGCCTACGTTTATGTATACTTTTGTCTTTTTGAATTTGGTGCTAATACTGTTATATGGAAATGGAATAGGTCTTTGGATTATGGACGCGGATATTCTCTAATGGACGACGGCTGGATTATGAATGACGGACTAGACGCTTGTAATCTTAGATGTTCCTTTGTACTCGATGTGTTTCAGAATTGCCGGTGCACCATTTGTCAACCCATCATCGACGTCAACATTGACTGTTACATCATATGTCATGTCAACCGCAAATTTCAGCACACTAGGCAGGTTTCCAGTTTGGCTGAGTTTGTCTTTCTTACTAATTTCTTCTACCAAGTGAATCTTAGTCTCTTTGTTCATGTTCACGGGGGAAATAATATCCGTATCGGCGAAGATGTCTACTTTTACAGATCTTGAATCAATGTGCTGTTGAAGTTATCAACTTTCTTGTTCTCTGTAAATAAATGCAGAGCTTTCCTTGGATAGTCTACAGACGTTGTAGAAATCGTGTGAGATGTGACAATTTCTTTATCTGTTGGTAGGAGTTGATTGAATCTTAACCTGTTTAACATCTCAGCAAATGGCAAGTCATCTTTTGTCTCATAATTTCGGCGAGTTCAAACATTTGGAAATGTGTTTTCCATAAATTGCTTGCTAGACCGACAGACAAATCAGAGAAGATCCATGAATCTGCTACAGGCCATAACTGATAAAAGTCTCCGACAGCTATTATACTTATCCCTCCGAAATCTCGTTTTGTACCTGTTTGTTCTTGTAGTCGGTCATGCATGAAAGCGAAGAGCTTGTTACCAACCATGGAGATTTCATCGATAATGATAACAGCAAGGTCTTTGTAAGTTGTTCGAAATGTATTTAGCTCATCACTGTACATATGCTGTTGTGTTTGGAACATTTTCTTGTGGAAAGCAGAGGCTATTGTTACCCCATTTATGTTGTAAGCTGCCTTTCCTGTGAATGCTGTTCGTAAGATCTTTATAGTATCCGGGTCATCTCCATCTTTGGAATTTAGAAGTCTATGTAGTGTTTGATAGAGAGCTTGTACTACTACAGATTTTCCAACACCCGCTCCTCCCGAGAGGAATGTGTACAGAGGGTCAGTCTTTGTAGAAATCCATTGTATAACGTGATTGAGAAATTCTCGTTGTTTAATGTTAAGAGATCGGAGTAAAACCCGGTATTCATCATCTGGAAGCAGTACTGAATTTGTTTCAACGGATACAGAGGTACCAGGTAAATCAAGATCTTGGCCAATATCTGCTGTGCTCTGGGATTGTGTAGGGGGAATAAAGTGGATAAAGTCCTCTGACTGACTGGTAGATTGCTCAGCATCTTCTGCTTGCACTTGTTCAGTGTTGGGTGCTAAAATGTCAAACTCTGTGGAAAGGTCTTGTTCAGCTTGTTGCCTCGCTAGATCTAATTCTTCGACATGGTGTTCGTATTTTTGCAGCAATGGTAAAATCTCTGCACTTTTATTTTGGTAATGACCTTCATATGTGTCGTATCCACCCTTAAGATCTTTGTTTTCGTCTCTCCATGGCATAAATAGAAGAAGTTTTTCTCTGTAGAAGTTCTCAGAATTTGTGCTCTTGCTGTATCTTACATATCGTATTACCTTTGGGTTCCTCCTTTTTCTGATTGTTATGCCACCTCGCAATTTCATCACAATATTTGTATCACCGAACTCTGTATCACTGTCTTTCTCAACGTTATTGTCAGATGCGGGTAAATGACTGTTATCATCATCATTGCATTCAACTTCAAAAGTAGGTTCCTTTTGTCTATACTTAACTTCTAACTCGGAAACATAATCAGCGAGACAGTATTTTTCAATTTTTTTTTGTCTTTTTGCATACCTCTTGATGATATTGTCAGATTCAATGTCTGTCGAGTCATCTGGAAGCTGTTCCAGCTGTTTTTCATTTTTTAAGAGAAAAACTCGCTGGTCTGCAGGAGATGTATTGATGAATACTACTTCACGAGATGCTCGCGTCAGTGGCATCTGTAACACGAGATATGATGCTTCTTGGGCACTTATTTCAACAAAATTAAGGAACTGGTTTCCAATATGTCGAACCTGCCTCTTGAGATCCATGTTTCCCTCTGTTGCTTCTTTAGACGCCTGTTCTAGCATAGTACTCATACCTCGCTGTGATTTGCTGATATAGGAAACAATGTACATTGCACACGCATAGGGGTCAAGTACAAATTGTATGTCCAGGTTTGCTCTCCATGCGCTAAGCACAACTTTATTGTAATAATTCACACGCATCTCTGATGGTTTTCTTTTCCAAAACACCTTGGGCCCTTTGAGAGAGCTTCGTATGCATTTAATATATTCAGATTCTTCCATTCGCACCACATCTTTTAGAAATTGTTCGTATGACATATCACATCCGTCCTTGAACTCATTCATTCTAGCATGTATTTCTGAGTATTTTTTCCTGTAATCCTCGACATCAATTTCTAGTGGTTATAAGACCATTGTCTTTTGAAGTGGTGGAAGGGGAAAGCCAAATCTACAGACAGATCTACCACCTTTCTTGCATGTTTTCGAATGCTTATGAATTTGCAGTTGAACCAAGTCTCGTAAGTCTTCCTCGACATCTAGGGAACAAGTCACATATTTGTCAACATACTGAACAATGTCTTCTTCAGAATCCACATTATATTTTGGTGCATTCTCTGTCCATACTATCATGTGAGTGTGTGGCAAGCCTCGATTTTGAAATTCAATACGTTGGAATGTATCTGTAACAGTTCCAATTGGAGAGTGTTCACTTTTAAGTACAGTGTTTACAAATACCTGCACTCCGTGGTCAAAGTACCTGGACGTTGTTACAGGATCTTTTTGAACAAGTTTGACTTTGTCAGACCATGTCATATTTTCTATGTCTTTATCGGAACACGGCACACCAGCTAAGACAGCTAATGTTTTAAGTAACTCTGTCCAACGAGTATCAGCTGAAGATAAGGACATAAACCATGTTGGGAGTCCTAATTGTCTAATCATAGCAAATACATCCTTTTTTCTTGAAGAAAGGTATGCTGGAGAATTACGAAGTGTTCTAAAAATGTAGTAACCTTCATTCAAGTTAACCATCTTGTCAACAATTTCAGGGTTTCGCGCTTCTTTTGCTGTGATTTTCTTTCCTTCACTTTTCTTCCTTCGAACAGCTAAGTTGACTTTATCAACCACTTGTTTCCTTTGTATCTTGTTCAGTTTGAAAAAGAGATTTGGAACACATGTTGCAGCTCTTCGATCAACACTTCGCAGTTCCCATTTTGAAACATCACTGTAAGATACAGGTACCTGCCGGTCATTGTTTTCCAATCTTTTCTGTCCACAATATATTGTTGGAAAAGAGAGTACTTCGGCATCGTTATCATGATAAATGCTAAGTGGTTGTTGTCCTTCGCCAGGTGCTAAAACTTGGCCATTGTTGGTTTCAAGATTTATTTGGTCGATGAGTGTGTCAGAATTGCCTTGAATGCGATCATCTTCATGGATTTCGATAAATGTATCTTGATTTTCTAACTCGTTTTCAGGATCAGTAAATGCTTCTGAATAAACAATTTCAGATTGTCTACCATCTGCAGTGTCCGAACAACTATGTGCAAGTCCGCCGTTTAAGTTTTGTGATCTTGTGAATTCTTGAACAATTTCTTGAGCACTATTAGTAGTCTCGCTAACCCAATTCTCATCAATTGCCAGACCAGAATTCTTATACAGCTGACTATTATTCATAAGCCAGTGTAAAGCTGTGAGTACAACAGTTGGTCGCACATTTTCAGAAAACACACACGATTTGTACGAAAGTCTTTTCTTCAGTTTTACAGACACTGTGAAATGTTCATCCATTTGTCTTGGTAATGCATTCAGTGTTGGCTGAATATCAATCGGGACGTTGACTACATTGCCTTTTGTTGAATACTGTCCACCTCGTGGTAGTTCTCTTATCTGCATAAAGGGTATTCTAAGCGCTACAAGTCGTTCTTCGAGAGGGTGCAAGTTCAACTCGGGGGTTTATCAGGCCAGGTCATCCCATTGGCAACAGAGAGTTTTGGAATTTTACATTTCTTTAATGTGGATAAGCATGTGTGACAAATCCATTCCTTTCCATCTACAGATTTGTATCCTGTATAGAAATCTTTATATGTTTGAAATATAGGAACAGGACAACTCTCTGTTACGCTTTCTCTAAACCATGTTTGATGACAACAGGTACATACATATTCTGGTCCTTTTTCTGTTTTTTTTTATAGAAAACATTGATACATCCGTCTATATCATGCCCGAAACGTCTTTTTTTACATTGTTCTTTTTCGTACTGAAAATACTCTTGGCTCTTTCGATCTTCTGATTTTCGTTTTCTGTCCGAGGCTTTTTCTTCTTGTGTAATATGCCTTCTTCTTTCGGATTGTTTCATTCTTTCAATCGTGAGGAAAGTTCTATCCTGTCGCAGTTGTCTCTTTCTGGTCAAATCTGCCTTTGACTCCGCTTGTGAAAACGCTGGATCAAGTCTAGCTGTTTTCTTCAATAATCTTTCTCGTTCTAAAAACTGTGAGTCTTCTCTACATTTCCGCTTACATTTCAGATCTGTCACCCTGTGCTTTTCCGGTTCATTTTCCCTAGATTTCTGTTTACTTTGGGCATCCATTACTCTGTGCTTTTCCGGTTCATTTTGCCTAGATTTCCGTTTACTTTGGACATTTATTACTCTGTGTTTTTCCGGTTCATTTTGCCTAGATTTCCGTTTGCTTTGGACATCTATTATTCTCTGCTTTTCTGGTTCTTTTTTCCTGGCACTCCTCTTACTTTGTTTTTCAATCTCTAAGAAGCTTGGATCATTCCTTGCTTTCCGTTTACTTTGGACATCTATTATTCTGTGCTTTTCTGGATATTTTCCTCTAGCACTTGTTTTGCGTCTTTTGTCAGTTTCTTTCAATATTTTTTTCTTTCAACTTGTTTGTCTCATTTTCTTCATGTACGCACGCATGTACTCTCGCCGTGTACAAGATTTTGTTTCGTCACTTTTATGGTTAGTTGAAGATTTTTTCTTCTTTAACATTTGTCTTTTTTTCTGATCTTGAAAATATAACAGAAGTCTATCATTTGCCGTTTCTTCAGTCAATCCTGTAGACTTCTCAGAACTCTTTGGTGTCTGATCAGTACAATTGTCTGAACTTATCCTCAATATCTTGACAGCTGTTACTTCGAAAATATCATCTGCCCGATAAGCCATTGATTGTGCTAGAGGAAGACAATGTTCAGATACATCATGTATGTCACAATAATGTAGCACAATACTTAATCCATTTGGATCAACAGAACCAGTCAAGTTTCCTGAGTGAGAGTCGCTAACACAGTACATGTTATTCTGCTTAATTACAATGAATGTACTTCCTTTGAATGTTACAATAGCAGCATCACTACTGTTTTGAAGTAAAGCAGCATGTAATGCTTCAGCCAGTGTTACAAACTGCAGTTCATCTAGGTTTTGTCCAGTATTGCCCAGTGTTCCCATTAGTTGTTCTTGAAATGCAAAATTGTACATATTACCATTTGTGTATTCTACTGACCCAGGAATGTCAGTAATGGCTAGGAGATCATGATGGATTGTGCTACTTCGCTGCAAAGATTCATACATTTCGTTTCCATTAACAAGTATCTGGTCTACATCATTTGATGTCCAAATTGTTGTTGGTTTCTCTTGACTGTATATGAGAGCTGATAGACTATTCATTACACACTGTTTACCAGCATTGTCCTGAAATCTTGGATGGCTTTGGTCGAAGTGACCCTGTATTGGTACTGGCAAACTCAAAATATCTGTGTTTCCTTCGAATATATGTTGTGAAATTATACCCGGACACGTTTCTGCTGATTCATGTTCTCCTTCAGCATCTACGACAACATCATAATGAGTGTCATGTGTTGAAACAAATATTTTGTCTGTTTGTTTATCAACAGGAAGTTCAGGTATGTAAGGTTTGCATGGATTTGTATGTTCACTGTTTGTAACAGATCTATTCAATAGCTTGTTCATAGTTCTTGAAGTGGTTTGGTTTGTTCGTTTGTTCTTAGTTCTTGCAACTTTTGTACATAATTCTGACACCACTGCATTGCACGGTGGCAACGGCACCCTCGGTGAGGTGCAAACGGAAGGTTCCGAGTCAGTGGTGGTCGTCTGCCCTGCACCATCAATTCTACTATCCTGTGTAGCTGATGGTGGTACACTCGATGGTGTACAGAATCAGACCTCGGTGGGACATCCCCGTGTGGGATGGACAGACTTCCCCGAGGAGTTGTTAACCTCGGGGCATTTGAAGATTTTCCCTCCAGAAGGGATGGTTCCTCCAGACCATGGAATGGCGAATCAGTCTCAGCCCTCCTCTGTCTCAACCGCGACCTCCGCTGCTCAGCCTGCCGACGTGAGGATTTGCGCTTCCCTCCCATGCTGTGAAATATATACATCCATAAAAAGTTGGTTGGCTAATGTCAAAGTATGATGGTGACAATTTGATAAATTTCATAACTGTTGTTGTGTCGTCACAACATGACACTGACATCGCAGCAAACCATGACCTCGCCCTAAATCATGTTCGGTACAGAGAATTTTTGTAAATATTACACGAACCTCCATTAAAATTTACATTCTGCTTGCCCTGATAAGTTTGATCGCGTTGCAAGTTTCATTTGTGTGAGGTTTATATATGGTAATTCCTCTAGCAAAAAAAAGATCACCCAAGATTTTTGGAGAAAAATACGATCGGAAGTTGTAATAATTCAATCACCCCTGATTTTTAGTAGATCCTGTTTGTCAAAAAATTTCATCACATATGATATGCAATGCTGATGCACACGTGTTGTCCATGGATTCATATTGTCGAGTTTTACTACTGTGAAGATGGTATGAATATAAACATGAATGAAAACCCCTCAGCTTTCCCAAAGTGACGGAGACCCATGTGTAGTGTGAAATGGGGAAGAGATAGTTTTATGTGGGATGATCAAGATATACCGGTAGTTGGCTACATTCAGGCATATAGGACAGAAATAGAAAAATGATATATCTGTAAAGGGGCATAACTCGGTAAAATATGGGCCGAGGGGAGCCACTTTCGATAGGCATCTGACTTACCACTCTGTAAAATAAGAACCGAGACGAATAAGCTTTACCGAACATGGCTCTGCAGATATAACTTGTACATTCAGCTACAGATAACAAAATCAGAGATTATTACATATGAAAGGAGCATAACTCCATAAGCCGAGGTGATTAATCCTTTGTTGACTTGTAGAATATAACAATATAATTAAGTTTCCAAAATATAGTAGCTATACCGAACACAGTTCTCCAGATATAGTTGGTGACATTCAGGCATATAGGACAGAAATAAAAATTAATATATCTGTGAAGGGGCCTAACTCAGTAAAATATGGGCCGAGGGAGCCACTTTCGATAGGCGTCTAACTTAGAACCAAGACGAATAAGCTGTACTGAACACAGATCTGCAAATATAACTTGTACATTCAACTACAGATAACAAAATCGAATATCATTACATCCGAAAGGGGCATAACTCCATGAGCCGAGGCGAGCGTTGGTTTGTAGAATACAGTGATATAAATGGGTTTCCAAGATATAGTAGCTATACCGAACACAGTTCTGCAGATATAGTTGGTGACATTCAGGCATATAGGACAGAAATAGAAATTAATATATCTGTAAAGGGGCATAACTCTGTAAAATATGGGCAGAGGGGAGCCACCTTTGATAGGCATCTGACTTAGCACTAGATAAATAAGTGTTGAAAATTTGGTGGTTGTGTCTCAAGCGGTTTTGCCTAAAATGCGGTAACGGAGGTACGGACGGACGCACATGGCGACGACAATACCCCGAGGCCAAAATGGCCGAAGGGTAAAAAAAGTTTTCGAAGCGGTGGTGTTGTTGTCATCGATGTTAAAACTCTATTGTCTGTACCAACAAATCTATTGGGAACGTTTTGTCAGATTTTTTGAGAAATCCGATTTTTTAAGATGGTTTATTACAGTGGAAATCGGATTGATCTCATTTCTGCTGGAGATTTGGAACTTGGGAGCAATAGTAACCAATATTTCGTGCCGAGTAGAAAATACCTCTTATATTTCTCAATCTTCAAAATATCATTCGCCATGGCGGTCAAGATTTTTAACTGCCTACTTTGGAGACAAGTCATTTTTCAATGATGAATCTCTATTAACTAATGAATTTCTATCGGAGGTGACTTAAATCCTTATTTCTGTTCCACCTGGGGGTCGACCTGCCGAGTTTAAATCCCGAAGGAGTTGTTTCCCCTCGTAGGGGTCGCCCGATTCAGAACTCGAAGTGTGACCCGGAATTAGGAAAATAACGTCGTGAATAAACGAGACCCCTGTTGCTTCTTCATAGTTTGCCCGGGAAAATTTTTTATACCACGCTATAGTGCAGAAATTTAGGCATAAATTACGACTTTACCGTTGGTCTGGAGACATATACTGAGGCCGGTAGCCGGTATTGACCATATAGTGGTTCGAAACTGGGGCACATACTGTACCAGTGGCATAAGTTTCAGTACACATCAAATTTTTGTTTTTGAAAAAAAAAAAAAAAAAAAAAAACGTTCTCATTATTAGTCGGGACACATAATAAGCTAAAAAAAATAGCCAAAACTAGATCGGGAACCTTGGTGTCCATGACGAATGATTAAAAGAAGGTGCTGGACTGTTGCCATTTCAAGCATATGGGAGCCGGCAGTGAGAAATAAACTGATAAATTTCCAATCTTCATGATCATCTATCGTCACAGACAGAATTCCAGTGTTCTCAATTGTTTAGTTTATTTGACAAAAACTGGATCTAAAGAATTTTTTTTTTTTTACTAAAATCGTCTGTGTGGATTTGAAACAAGCCGCGTTCAATATATTCTACCTTCCGGTGTTGGAAACTGGGCCCTTGCTGGTTCAATCTCATACTTCACGACTTTCGTTCACTCGATTTGCAATACATCGATCATCCCCACTGTTTTCCTCAAATATCACCTCCGGTGATCGATTTATCAGAGGAATTACCTTAGCACAGGTCGCGGAACACCACGTGGGTGAGTCACGCATCGTACATCGCCATGCATGAACACAAATTCACAAATGCCTTCGTTCCAAAAGAAAATCAATATTCCAAACTACGATACCATACGTAATTGTAATAACACAGAGACTCATTTTGGTGAGGAAAAGTCAGCAAAATTATACAATCGGATTGGCAGTTTTGTGAAGTAGATTCTATCCTGTTTTTGTAGTTTAGATGCTGAAATTCGCCATTGATGTTTAGCATGAAAATCAAAATATCCCAATTAGGATAAATTTCAATATCCAAACTTGGATTTAATATCCCGAGTAGGATATATATCCCAGTTAGTCGCAAGTTTACAATCTGTCAATCGCATTGTGTTCACTTTGGTATCTCTTGCTGAGTTTATATTGCTAATGATATATTTTCAGCCTATGTCTAATTTTAAACCAAATTTGAGAAAGATCCATGCAGTAGTTCCTGAGAAATCGCGGTAGCAATATTTCATGGGGAAATCCAAGATGGCTGCCTGGTGGCCATATTGGATTTTCGGATCGGACCAGAAAAGGTTTCTTGCACAACTAGACCCCAAGGGGAACCTGTGTGCCAAATTTGAAAAAGATCCATGTAGCAGTTCCTGAGAAATCGCGGTAACAAGGTTTCAAGGGGAAATCCAAGATGGCTGCCTGGTGGCCATATTGGATTTTCGAATCGGACCAGAAAAGGGTTCTCGCACAACTAGACTCCAAGGGGAACCTGTGTGCCAAATTTGAAAAAGATCCATGCAGTAGTTCCTGAGAAATCGCGGTAACAATTTTTTCATGGGGGAATCCAAGATGGCTGCCTGGTGGCCATATTGGATTTTCGAATCAGACCGGAAAAGGTTTCTTGCACAACTAGACCCCAAGGGGAACCTGGGTACCAAATTTGAAAAAAGATCCATGCAGTAGTTCCTGAGAAATTGCGGTAACAAGGTTTCAGGGGGAAATCCAAGATGGCTGCCTGGTGGCCATATTGGATTTTCGAATCGGACAAGAAAAGGTTTCTTGCACAACTAGACCCCAAGGGGATCCTGTGTACTAAATTTGGAAAAGATCCATATAGTAGTTCCTGAAAAATCGCGGTAACAAGGTTTCATGGGGAAATCCAAGAAGGCTGCCTGGTGGCCATATTGGATTTTCGAATCGGACCAGAAAAGGTTTCTTGCACAACTAGATCCCAAGGGGAACCTGTGTACCAAATTTGAAAAAGATCCATGTAGTAGTTCCTGAGAAATCGCGGTAACAAGAATTGTTTACGGACGGACGACGGACTGACGGACGGATGACGGACCACGGACGAATAGTGATTTGAACAGCCCACCATCTGGTGATGGTGGGCTAAAAATACATTCCAAGACGCAGAGAATACATAATGTGAAGTGATCACTCAGATACCTGTAGGACAAGCAGATTTCTGGGGAGGGGGAATTTTCATTCTGAATGATAAAATACATTCAAAGACGGAGAGAATACATAATGTGAAGTGATCACTCAGATACCTGTAGGACAAGCAGATTTCTGGGGAGGGGGAATTTTCATTCTGAATGATAAAATACATTCCAAGACGGAGAGAATACATAATGTGAAGTGATCACTCAGATACCTGTAGGACAAGCAGATTTCCGGGGAGGGGGAATTTTCATTCTGAATGGTAAAATACATTCAAAGACGGAGAGAATACATAATGTGAAGTGATCACTCAGATACCTGTAGGACAAGCAGATTTCTGGGGAGGGGGAATTTTCATTCTGAATGATAAAATACATTCCAAGACGGAGAGAATACATAATGTGAAGTGATCACCCAGATACCCGTAGGACAAACAGAAATAATCAACAGAGAAGAACGATTGAGACAATGATATGGCAGAGAATAAGAACCATACGTTTATTATCTAGTTTATTATTCAATGCTCATTGAGCTTCGTACAGTGCTTTATCTTCAGAGAACAGATGTAATACTCTCCTACAATGTAAGGAACGAATACAGACGCATAGATTTTGTTACACACAAGTAGATCATACATGTACATGTAGCACATCTAATCGAATTCTATTATTACAATACCCTCCACTCACTAGTCTAGCAGTTTGTATGTATTCATCTTCAATATCAGATTAGGCGTCCTTGTCCAGAGCATACTTAACGGAATAATTGCATACACAGCATATAGGACAGGGAAAACTGGGATCACTCGAACCGACGGCAAAAATTGGACAGCACAGCATATAGGACAGGGAAAACTGGGATCACTCGAACCGACGGCAAAAATGCAAAAGGCTGGATTGTACCTGCTGTAGTAGCATTGAAGTAATTGCTACAGTGTATCACGCGAGGGGTAAACATTACATCTTTTATCAGGCGTGGGGAAGGGGAGCATTATGCCTCCGCTACCAAACTTTCTGCCCTATTTCCGAAACTTTAAAAAAAAATTAGAGATGACAGTCGCTGACTTCGCAGGCTATGATATTGGGGTCATTTTGAGCCTATTTGCATAACCTCGCGAGTAGAGGATCATGAGTACATTCAAAATGGTTGTGCTAGGAGCCGCGTAGCATGTCCTTCCAGCTCTTGCGTTCAGGCCCTGTCTTTCCTGGGCTTTTTGGGACATGCTCAAGCCTTGGGGGGGGAGGGGGAAACCTAATTATTTTTTCTTACCCTTGAGCTAGAGTTCTGAAACTTAGCACACAAAACCCTTGGGTATAGCTCTACCCAAAAATATGACAGTGACGTCATTAGAAGGAAAAAAACCCGGTATTTTCGGGTCGATTTTTCGGTCAGATTTTTTAAAAATTTTATGTATGCAATCTCTCGACAAAACAGCACGATAATTAGTAAATATGAATGTGCTGTGAAATAAAATAGTTTTTGTCAATTTTTCATCGCGGAAAAGCAGAAATTTTAAAGAAAAATGACGAAAACCTCATTTTTCTAGTACCCTACGTGACAGCCATCTTGAATGTACCCATTATCCGCTGCTCGAGGGGTAATGACCCCAATATGACAGACTATAAAGCCACGGCGTGTCAGTTCTTATTTTTTTGTCTTTCCGGAGATGGAGCAGAAAGTTTTATAGGGTTAACTAAATCCAAAACGAACAAGATGAAAAGAACAGCAAATATATCGATATTCGTCGATTAATAACATTGGAATGAAATTAGAAGTAATGTAGAATATTAACACAAGACTTTATGAATTTCTACTACTTCTGTATTTGACAAACATAATTCTTTGAAAAAGCTTAGTAAATCAGAAATGCGCATCAGAGCTATAGAGATTGTTGGTATTTTTTACTTTGTTTTCTAACTTCTATCTTCGCCTCTGACGTTAGTCTTCTTTACTTCTTTACTGCAGTTACATATAATAATATAGAAGTCGAGAAGGCTCTTCGTTCTTTGTTTTCTTATACCACTTTTTCCACAGCAGAAAACCAATCCGATGTGTAACTAGATCAGCATGGCTTTCACACAGTAAATTCATTTATTTTATTTTTTTATTTTTTTATTTTATTTTATTTTATTTTTTTTATATTTTAGCCCTGGAACAGGCCACTGGGCATTTATTTACAATGACCACGATTTTACATATCCTTACACGCCCACATGGTCGAGGGTTTAGGATTTTGCAACACACATGTTCGTACGGGTTTTCTGTTCCAGAGCCAGACAAACAAATATATATACATATTTAACTAGAACATTTTTCATGCTGACACGAACAGGACAACACACACCCACAGAAACACACACACACACACACGTGCCGCTGCATCCAAAATAACAAATAAACCAATTTTGGAAGAAACAACTTTTTACCGTACGCTATCTCCACCGAACTGATAAAAGAAAAAGATTTATTAAGTCAATTTTTCATAAGATACCAAAAGGTTAATACTGCTTAGTGGTTACGCCAGGGGACCCCAATTCTGAGCGAAGATAGAGAGATTCTTATTTTTTGTATAGATATACCTCTCAATATCTCTGGTTCTGATCACAGTGTCCCTTAAACCATCGAAAGCAGGCTTCAGATTGTAATATCTACATCTGTATATATATTGTTTACCGAGTAACAGCAGGTGATCGTTAAGGACAGAACCTGTATTACCCAGGATTACTTGGGATCCGGACGGCTCCTCCATTTGAATTTCTACTTCATTTGACCATGTATGAAGATTGCTCCAAATTGCTTTCCAATAAATACATTCATAAAACAAATGCAGGATACTTTCTTTCTCTTGGTTACAGAAGGTACACATATCGGTAAATTCAGTTATCATTACCTGCGTCTACATGTACATTCAGCCAATCTCAAGTCAAGTGGTGACGTCAGTTTGGGTAGTACCTGACGACCATAAAGGTGTTTGGCGTTGTGAGAAAATTTCCTTGAATGTTTCTCTGAATTGTTTACTCATGAACATGTATACGACAAAGTTGACGCTGGAATTGAGTAACTCGGTGATATGAGTTACATTATCAACGAACAAATAAGCGTATTGTTCTTTCTTTGCCATACCCCAAACAGGTGAATAGAGGGCTATCAGATAGTTAAGCGTTGCAGGGGCGGCGCAAATTATAAAAATCGCAGTTATGGTCAAGAGGAGTTTGGTTATCTTAGATTCCGCTTTCAATCCAGCGTCCGAGGAATTTGATAGCGCTTGGCGCTGTTTCCCTAAGATCTCCAGAGACACAATGATTAGAATATTCAAAATGAGAACTGTTATCAGCGGAATTATTCTCAGTAAAATACGCATGAGTATGTCATAGTGCTGATAGAAATTCGAAGAGAGCGCGAAATGCGTTTTTGTCAACGACAAAAATGTTTGGTTTGTTCTTTGGTCAATCGCTGACGCAGCGTTGTATTGGAAAACCTTCGGGAATACAATACTGACCACAAGTATGTATAAAATAATAACCGTTTTTCTTTGATGTTTACTTAATACGAATATCTTCACCTTCAATGGAAATCTAACTGCAATAAAACGCTCAATCGACAGAATTACTATCAGAAACGCGCTACACCTGCCAAAAACTGGGTATATGAAAAATAATGCGATAAAGGTTGCCGCCCAAATATCAGTAGCTAATGCGGGGTTGTAAATAGCGATAATGTTCACTGGAAACCGTACTAATACGGTAAATGTGAAGCACATATCAGTAATACTTAACGCTGTAAGATAAGTGTTCACTCCTTCGTTTGCTCTTCTTCTCAGAACCAGAATAGCAACACCATTTCCCAAGACACCAAACAGTGCAATAACTGGGAGGATAGCCACTCCATTAATGAATCGGAATTTCTCGTACGTCTGTCTACTTATGGAACCAGTGAAGATTATGTTTCTTCCTGAGTTTGTAGCTATGTTCGATTTTGTGTCATTAGCAATTTCCTCCCAACCCAAATCTTGCTTGCAATGGAAAGATACGTTTGTGTCCATGGTCCGGTTAAGGAAAGTTTCTCCAGAATGAACTTCATCTCCACTGTTAACACGCTCATGTAGATCACTTTTTGTGGTGTCACACACTTCTGTTTTCCCGTCGTTGAGTACTGTGCAAATCAGTGTTATTATCCAGAATTTCTTATTAAGCGATCCCATCGTCTTGTCGGTCTCTTCTAACTGAGTATGTAGATTTATTCTTCTGTTTCTGGAAAGACAAGAGCAAAGGTATGGTAGATTATAAATCCCGAATGTAACCATTCTCACATGTACGTTGATTTCTACAGCGAATATTTCAGAAATGTAAAATTTTAAAATATAGGTCGTTCCCCGAAATTAGAACGATTTGTAGATAAAGTAATTTGAAAAGGAAATAGAATTAATACATCGCCTCGTGGAATTAATACGTTTGCTGCTAATGTACACATCTAAATTCACTATATCCATTCAACACTCAGTTTACCGCAAATAGTTTATCCAACAAACATAACACGGTATGCTCTCTCTTGCAGGAAACTAGCCTATTTTTATGTATACTATGATTGTTGTTTTTAATTTAGTGGTAATGCTGTTATATGAAATAGGTCCTTGGGTTATGGACGGAAATTCTTTAATAGACGACGGCTGAATATTGAATGACGGAATAGACGCTTGTATTCCAACATTCAACACTTGCATATGTATGCTAAAGAACGGCATAGAAGTAATGCTATCCAATCATTTGTTCCATCAAGACTAATGACAGTCCTGTTGGCAGAGGTCATGTAGGAGATTATGGAAAAAGACACACTTCTGACCTATGCTCCACGTACTTATTTTAATGCCCAAGTTTTCGACTCTCATGTCGGAGCCTTTATCAAGTGAGTTAAAGACACTCGCGTTCTTTATCGCGTTCTTCATCAGCATGAGAGTCGAGGTCTTATGCAATAAGTGTAGTTGAAGTAGATTGAGATATTTGTCTATTTCTGTAAGCAATGAACCAGTTAACCTTAAACAATATATCGAGTAGGGAATGTTTCGCCTGTCAAACACATTCAAAACGTTTTTGAGAAAGTCAGTAGGCCCTATTAATAAAAAATCGATCGAAAATATTTTCTGGTATAGAGCTTGGTCGGATACTCTTCGACGACAGTTTATGGTCGGGGTGACCATATACTTTTAACACTGTAACGACTTGTAACCACACGGTTATAGTCTATATGTGTTCCTCTGCTATTGTATATGTTTTTCATATCATGGAATGATAAAATATTATCATCGGATCCTAGTTTGTTACGAAGATACCTAGTAGTATTGATGTACCAATGTTGGATAAAAAGCGAAGACTGTGCGAAGTTACTAAGAGCCAAACTTTCCGGGGACTAATTTTCGTCTAAAACGGTATCAAACATGAACTATATCTCGCCAGAAAAGGATTTGTAATATCTTCCATTATCTTTTTCGGGTAGTCATTCCCCAAATGCCAAAAATTTTGCTGTGTATTTGAATCAATATTCACTTGATCTGTCCATTCTCTGGTATATAGCAAAGTTCTTCTGATCCATGAGACTTTTAGACTATGAATAAACTTTGTAGTTACAGGCGTCTGTTCCGTCATTCATAATTCAGCCGACGTCCATTAAAGAATATCCGCGTCCATAATCCAAAGACATATTTCATATTCCATATAACAGTATTAGCTTCAAATTCAAAAAGGCAATCATAGTATACATAAACACAGGTTAGTTTCCTGCAAGAGAGAAGCGGACAACAGTTTTCAATGACCTGTTCCGAACTGCACTGTTAGGATATGGTTACCCTGACTATGACATATATGGTCAACAGTCATGTGACCATAAAACTCATGGTAAGATTTTACTGGTCAAACCATTTCGACCATAAGAAGAATGGTCAAAATTGTTGACCAGAAAATATATGGTCGCATTTCTCTGATTCGACCAAGATTGGAATGGTCAGATGTCGTGTCACGATCATAGAATTATTGGTCGAATCATTAGACAATATATTTTATGGTCGACTGCTATATACTAACCATAGCTTACATGGTCGAATGCGACATCCAATATATTCTTACATGGTCATATGGAACACACACTAATGGGCATCACAATGTTGTTATTCTAACCAGGATTGTTATGGTAGTAATCAGTTCAACATGGAAACATTCATAATCATACAAAAATGGATCGCAATCGATCACATTAAAATTTATGCTAAATTTAACCATGAAATAAATGGTCCAATGTATTCGACCATACTGTCCCATCACGTACCGGTACTTTATACCTGTATTATGAAATTTTCTAATTAGACTAGGCCTACACCTATGGGTGGGTGAAATTACTTACGAATAAAATAAATATTTTTTTATTGTATTTTTAATACACGAGAGGGTTGGCAGCTACATATATTGGAGCGTGTCCCATTTTCATTTTGATATGACTTATACTTCCATCAATAACACATTGATAATGCGTGTATTTATAGAGATTTTACGTGGAGGCCAAATCAAGTTTCAGGTCACCACAACCACGCTCGGTTTATGCCTGTGCTTTCATTGAACTTTGTTTGACCCAAATGACCTGTGTATTCGGAAGCCTTTACTTATAAACGTATTGGAAGGGAGGATTCGAAGGCCGGGGGTTTCCGACAGTGACGCGGGTCAAGCCACTTTCGGGTCCGACTTGAATTTGAATTTATGCAACCAGCTGTGGAATTGCGCGCGCCACACAGTTTTGGCAGAAACAGGAAAGAAAGCTGCGTTTACCGAATGTCGGCTCTTCAACAGAAAAAAGTAAGTTTTGCTTGACGAATGTAAATATTCTCACATAATGTATCGCCCGGATAAATTTAGACTTACTAGTAGGACTTTTTACCATGATAATTTAACAATACCGTAGCTATCTGACGAAAATCGGACCTTTGTCAGTCTTTCCCCTTTCCAGGCATTCCGTCTTTTTTTGACGGAAGCAATCTCTTTCTCAGCTCCCCTAAAAGCTGAGCGAGGGGAGGGAATAAGTGCACCCTGAGAGAAATTGTTTGGTCTTTGATTAGAAAATAGCTTGATGATTCCTTTTCAAAAACGGTAATCTGCTGTCGAATTCTTCCGTTGTATGCACATAACACTGCCGAAGGGTCTTGTTCTGATGAATTTATTTAAACCACAGATTTCCCTTTTGCATTATCACATGTTTGTATTGAGGCATATAAAGTACGGTTTATCTTTCGACAATTTTTAGCAGATGGGACTATTCAGTAAAAAATCGATGGGTGCAAATTGCTCTCCTCGCATAATTGAGAGGTGCAATTTATTGCTCACCTTCAATTTTCAATTGTGATACACTGGAATTCAATGCCTGATTGTCACACTTCATTGTTTTTATAAACCAACCTCGAAGACGTCAAAATTACTCATATCAGCGTTTGTTGACTTGAGTGAAGGCTGGGTTTGGGGGAGGGGGATGTCAGTGAAAGAGGGAGGGTGTCACTCATTATGTGCACCGTATTGTTGTTTTTTATGTTTTTTTTTGTCTTGGATAGCCAGGTTTTTGCAACCATGACCTGTCGCCTCAGTGTGTCTTCTTCTAACAATGCACACAGAGCCTGAGAAGATTTTATAGTTACTCAAATACTGATCAATACATATAACTTCTGAATATGTATATGTTTATTTACACTTTGTTCAATATTAATTTTCAGTATTTCCTCTACTGGGTGTGACAGTGTTATGAACTTCTTTTATCATGGCGTTACTATCGTCGCCCGCTGGAGTGCAGAAGGTATTATTTCAAATGATAAATCTGATAGTACTTAAATGTTATATGTAATCTTTAATTTCTAACAACAATGTTTCTCAAAAGTAATTTTTTTGTTATTATGAATTAGTAGTCATACCATATGGAGACTGAAGTCTAGCTACCGGTACTTTTGTTTCCTCTAATTCAACTCAATTCTTTATTGTACCAAATATGCCCCTGGAACAGCATACATAACCATTAACATACATGCTGAACATTACAAACATGAAATATGATTGAGATACACCTAATATATAGTGCATGTATACCAGTCCCTTAGTTATCTGTTCACAACTGTACAGACAGGAGAAACAATATATTTATGGCCCAAACCTACACCTGCTTTGATGTATGCCTTAATCTCTGCCAGAGATATACAATACAAACGTTAAACGAAAGTTTAAACCAAAAGTTAACTCCCCTGGGGAGTTATCCCCCAGAGGAGTAGTCTCCCTTTAGCGGAGCTCTCCCAGCCCAGCCTGGATATATAAGCCAGCTCCCAGCATACTCTTCCTCTTTATAAGAGTCACCACCCTTGAATATATCAATCAAAACTGGAAAAAATACTTAAAAATCTATACAGACGGATCGAAAAACACAAGTAATAACACAGGATCAGCTTTTGTTATACCTGAGCTCAACATACAAAATGGTTTCAAACTTCCAGACAATATGTCTGTATATACTAGTGAACTGATTGCTATAATTATGGCTCTCGAATGGATCATCGAGCACAAACCAATCCGTGCTGTGATACTCAGCGATTCCCTTAGTGGATTCACATCCATTGAAAATTCTATATCTAACAGTAGACCTGATCTCATACACAAAATAGAATATATCTGTACACAAATACACAACGAGGGTATAGACGCCATTTAGCTTGGGTCCCCGCGCATGTCAACATCAGAGGTAACGAAGCAGCCGACCAAACTGCCAAAGATAGTCTTGCAAAAACTACACACGATGTGCCAATAGGATTAGGATATAAGGAACTCAACACTATCATTAGACGCAAAATAGATAGCAAGTGGCAAAAGGAATGGAACGAAGAAGAACGTGGACGATGGTTACATAAGATTCTTGATGGAGAGAAAAGACAAGTCCAGGGATTCCAGTTAGACAATAAACGTGATGACCGCATCATCACCAGATTAAGACTAGGCAAAACCGGACTTAAATCACATCTGTCCATGCTTCTGAAAAACACCTCACCACTCTGTACCGCATGCAACAATGTAGAAGAAACAATAGAACATGTCCTACTTGAATGCCCAATCCATAACCAACAACGTGAGGCACTTAGAAACGAATTAAAAAAAAAATCAACACTCCCTTAGCATTACCAGCGATATTAAAGCCTAAGCCCCCCATTAGAAAACAGGTTTTCAAGTCCTTAATAAATTTTATCAAAACTGCTGGCTATTATTCCAGTATATAACAATAACCCCGTGCATGCGCATCACTAACTATCAATGTCAGCATTGGCCAAAATTTCTCTTTTGGAATAAAATATAGGCAATGTGGGCACCGGAGATACCATGTTCCGTGTGGGCCGGTTGCCACATTAGTCTCAAAAATCGGAGACCAAGACCAATCAACATCCCTGCGACAATATTGGCCAAAAATCTCTCTTTTGCAATAAAATAGGCAATGTGGGCACCGGAGATACCATGTTCCGTGTGGGCCGGTAACCACATTCGTCTCTAAAACCGAAAGGCCGCTACCAATTCAACAATCAGAGACATAAATCATTAGCACACGTCCAAGAAACAACCACGCACACAAATAAAGTCACCCACAAAAAAAAGAATACTACACACTTTTTCATCATATACTTTCAGAAATGGAGATGAAGATCATCATCGTCGGTCCACAAGAACGTCCAGAATACTCGACCCTATACCACGCCAGACACGCTACCCCACCGAACTGAGCACCCAGAATACCAAATCCTAAACCACACCGACACGCTACCCCATAGACGACACCGAACTGACGCCTCAACACAGAATATGATCCTTTTACTTTCACGCAATATAGGACGTAGACCTGCCGTCCTGTGCCCCCATACACATTCCAAGCAATTGTTACAGGCACAGATTTCTGGAAGAACCCACCCTGTTCCCAAGGGCGTCGCTAGGGAAGTCGATTCGAAAAATCCTAAAGACGCCCATGGTTCTCCCAGTTTTTTCTGGACGGCTTTGTGCGTACAAAGGGGTACCAAGACAAAGGAATCATCCACGCGATTACATTGAACTCACATTTACCAGTATAACTTAACCAAAAACCAGAAAGAGACTTACGAACTTGTACATAGCGATTCTTATTTACTTCTATTTATATCTCCTACTAATCTCTCATTGTTATTTATTATTTATTTATTTATTTATTTATTTATTTATTTATTTATTTATTTATTCATTTATTTATTTATATACTTAGCGCTGGAAAAGATATTCAAAAAACAAAGAAATGTACCGCGAAATTCAAATAAAACATTGAGTTGATGGGCCGCGAAATCCGAATGGGAAGCGGCCCTTAAACTACAATTTCAATCAAAAACTCTTCCTCTTTTCTCGTTTGTACCTCCAGTGGTGCACGTCAGGGAGTTTGCAATACAGTGCTAGTTGTTGTTGTTCAAAGACTAGTTGTTGTTGTTCAAAGAGTTGTTGTTGTTTCAAGTCTTGTTGTTTTGAAACAATTTCTTTCTTGAATAATGTCTGAGTATTCTGTTCCCATTCCTTCAAATTCGTGCCGTTCGTGTGGGCGAGTTTCGACACGCTTAGATGCCCACACGCGTTGTTTCGTTTGTAAGACAAAATTTGCTATCGAATAACACGTGTAATGAATGTGTGTCTTGGGATAATGATGCTTGGAAAATTTATGCACAAGCCCGTAGGTCCTATTTACTTCAGGACCCTGATCTATCGGAAGTCGATAGACGGGTGTGGGAAATTGCATTAGTTGAGGACATTAAAATTAATCAAGATCTGGGTGGTCCCGTGTTAGATTTACCCCGTAATTCTAAAAAGTCCGACTCCTTCTGTCTCTGGTAATATGCTAGAGGACCGTCGTACAGGAACTTAGCGAGATGGTACTGTATAGTCTGGCCTACTTTGGCATAGCATTGTCTGTAGGCCTTGAGAAACCTGTTTCTTTGTTCAGCAAACAAAGGCCAGGCCGGTCGCGAGGACTTTCTATTGTCCCCAACGGACAAAAGAATTTGATCTTACCGCGTGGTCAGTTCACGGTCAATTGGTACGGCTGATTTTACTATAGTGATAAAATCGTTCTGTTTTTGGCTTTTACGTCTTAAATCTTCCCCTGCTGTTTTGTCAAGAAAACAGCCTCTCATTCTATGGAAGGGCGGTTGTACTCGGCTTTGATTGTTCGCATTACGGATTTACAACCTCCACTTTTGTCGTGTATTGACACGTCCCGTATTTCTTGCTTGCTCTTTCAGCTGCATGGCCGAATGCTTACGGTGTCGGACGGAAGATTTAAAGAACACCAACTTTACAACACCGTTATCTTTCTCATTCCAGACAGTTCATTCAGGAGGTTATTTGTTATGAACCGTACGAAATTGAACAAAGATTTGTCTTCACGGAATAGAAATGCTTCAACGTATTATAACGTCGGAGAATTACAGGTTCTGCAGAGAGTTGCAGTCCGTCATTTTTCGTTGTTGTTGTTCTTGTGTGTCCGACTTTTTCCATTTGTGGGAGTTTTTCTTCTATGCATGCTGTTCGTTGCTCCTACCA
Organism: Hanleya hanleyi; assembly: GCA_036873755.1. Classification (NCBI taxonomy): domain Eukaryota; kingdom Metazoa; phylum Mollusca; class Polyplacophora; order Lepidopleurida; family Hanleyidae; genus Hanleya; species Hanleya hanleyi. The sequence goes on from JAVTVY010012672.1 coordinate 47,386, forward strand.
GAATTTAGTCTCTTGTTTTATCAAGTGTTATTCTGTTTATTTGATATCATTGTGATCAAGAGAGAACTTGCAGAGTTTTTTCTCTGTCTTTGACTTTACGTGTTGTTGTTGTTGCGTTTGTCTTCGTCATTACAAGCCAAAAGCTATACACTAGGGCTCTTTGTTACATATTAATGAGCTATCTTATTACTCTCTTTGTGTAATCAAGGCTGTGTTGAACAACAAAAGAGACCACGAGATGTTTATTAAGAAATTGTGCTATTCTTTGAAACACAGTTTTCTGTTGGTAAATATTGCATTGTGATGTATTCATTTTCACAACCAAATTTTCCCATCGCTATTTTGAATTAGTTGTACAATTCAAATTGGGTTGAGCTGTAATTTTATTTCTTTGTTCTGAGAATTTATTATTATTAGCTTGGGGATTATTCTCCGAGAAATCTTAGAATTGCTCTCGTTCGACAGCACGTGGGGTATTTATTGATCTTTACCCTGTCAGTGGTCGGGCGGGATCAGGCCTGAAGTTTCTCAATCATCGGCCTGGGACAGCATAAGTCTGTTCCATCAGGCGGTCTTCTTGTTCTTTGTAAGTTCCGTGTATGTTTACCGGTTACAGCCTGGTAAGAAGATCCACAGACTGCCTTGGCAATGTTTGTTTCTCCTCGATAGCCTCGTCCAAAACATCCTTTGGTCTACTGCATTTATTTCATCTTTATCTTTTTTAAGTAAAGACAACCGGGCGCGCTGACCGATTGCGCCACGGAGACTAAGCTGGACTTGTCTGTTTAAAAAACCGGATGATAATTTATATCTATTCCATTTGAGTTTTTATGTCCAGTTTGGACCTCTAATAAGGGGGCGAGTCTAGATTGAACATTGTTTTGGTTGGTCAAGTTAATTTGTGACATTTGTGACCTTATTGTTCATCTACCGGCGAGAGACATCAAAATGTATTTGCTCTCTTCGGGGAATTTTAAATTTTATTGAAGATCCTCCTACTTCACGTGGAAGTTTCTTTGCGTTGATTGTCGGGGTTGTTACTACCATGGAGTAACGTTCTCGATTAACGCTGGGAACAATGAATGTGTTCACCGCCTAGATGCGTTCAAATCTCATTACAAGTCTCGCATAATACGGCTGTTGTGTTTCGGACTCCACTGTGAATTTTTTTTCCAGTTTCGACTACAGTTTTAAGATTTATCTTCAGAGGTTTTACCCGGCTCTTTCGGGAGCGTATATGTACAGATAAATTGAACTGATTGGTAAGTTTTTGGGAAAATCACTACGCCGTTTCTCAAGCAACGCCATTCGCGTTTCGCATTACGTCGTTGCTGTTACACCTCGTCGACGTTCCATTACGTCGTCACGTGGTCCTCTTACTCCGGCATCGACACCTTCCATCTAGTAGTCCTTTCCATACGCCATAACGCTGTTCACCACGTCGTTCTTTTATACCTCCTTATCAGGGTCGTCAAGTTCGACAGTTCCGGTCGCCATTGCTGGATCTTTTTCTTCATTGTATAGAGACTTGGCGTTGTTCGCTTGCACGTCTCTCGATGTCGGTGTTTTTCTAATAAGTCGATTCGGCGTTGCGTTTTCTTTATCGCTGGGTTGACCCCCATCGCTATGCGAGATGCGTATCTTTGTATACCAATTCATCCTCGTTTTTCGGCGTGTCTCCTACGATTCACCATCGTCGGTCGTCGATTTCGTGTGACAAGTCTTCCGTTCGGAGTCAACATCGCCCTTGTATCACTTTTATAGCTTGGCTTTGTGTTCTCCATCTTGGAGCGTTCACATCGAGGTTTACTTGCGGTGGTGCCCCTAGTGGTTCGGTCACGGGAGGTTCATTTTTCGTCTCGGTTGTTCAAGCAGAGAAAAAGTGACAGTCTCATTCTTCTTTCAAATTGAAGTAAGCCATATGGTTACAGAGTGTGACACTTTGTAGCTGATACCGTCAAGTTTTTGGTCAGATATAGGCCAGTTTTTCTTGCGCTTCCCGTGGTCGTATTGAGGGGGTATTACTGTGGGTTCGTCGTTACTTTGGGGACAGTTTTTCGTCTCTCTCCTTCAAGTACTTCGTCCCGTATAGACCGTTGGACCAGTTTTAGACGTGGGCATTTTGGTTGTTTGGTCATCAAATTGTCATTTCTACGCAGGACCTTAGTCATTATGGTCGCATTCTACTTCGGTCACTGCAGTGCCTTCGGTCTTATTACAGATGTTTTTCCCTCAGTCCATTAGTGCTGGTATTGCCGTCTCTACTTCCACTTCTGTTTTGGTGGCAGTCCCACCACATCGTCATGTGGGGTGTTCATTTTCCGGCTGATAGTCTAGGTTCGATGCCAGACTTCACATTAAAAAAAAAAAAAAAAAAAAAGACGAAGGTTTTTCATCCGATCGGTCTTCTTCTTCGCTGCTATCAAGCGAATTGGGCCTATTTCGTTTTCTGGTGCCGAGAACGTGATGTCAATCTCGACTTTGCCTCTGTTTCCTTAGTAGCTGACTTCCTTCTTCACCTCCATCGCGACAAGAAGTTTCAAATCAGCACCATTTAAGGATATCGTTCTGCTTTGGCTAGGCTTTTACGTCTTTCTGCCGGCATCAACATTAGTCTAAATGACAATATCTCTGCGCTCATTCGGGCTTTCGCGCTACAGTCTCGTCGTACTCGCCAGCTGTTACCGAAATGGGATATTGATGTGGTTCTGTGTGCTCTGATTCGTCCGCCATTTGAACCCTTACAGTCCGCGTCTCTTATAGCTGTGGCCTACAAGTCAGTTTTTCTCGCGGCTTTTGTTTTGGCGTCTAGAGTGTCTGAACTTCATGCTCTTGAAAGATCTTCTCTGACCTTGTCGGCGGATTGGTCGCGCGTATCGTTCCGACCTATTCCGGAGTTCATCGCCAAAATGAGTCTGTTCGCTTAGGTTCGTGTGCGCAACGTCTGTACTCCATCCCTGCGTTATCAGACTTCGTTCATGGCCTCGAAGACGACCTTATGTTATGCCCTGTTCGAGCCATACGTCACTATCTCACTCGTACCGATCCCGGTCGGGGCTCGCGTCGTCTGTTATTCTTGTCCCTTCGTCCTTCGGCGGTACGTGACATTACTAAGAATATCATCGCTTCGTGGTTAAGGAAACCATTAAGTGGTCTTATCAATTGGCCATTGACGCTCCCCCGCTTCTATCGACTGCTTCTTCTCATGAAATCCGCGCCATCGCTTCGTCATGGCCCTTATGGAAGAACTTGTCCCTCCATGACATTGTCCAGTCTTGTGCCTGAACAGCAATTCCACGTTTACCATTTTCTAGCTGAGAGATATGTCAGTCCAATCAGATAGTGTGACCATGCTTGGGCCACTAGTGGCTGCCCAGCACGTGGTCAGGTAACGTTCAAAAAGGGGGGGGGGCAAAATTGTCATCATCGCAGCAAGTCTCCGGCTTGCTGTATCATCTCTCTCAGTCATATCGTTAGTCCACACACTACATGATCGCCAGAAAGAAGTAATAGCTCAACTTGCCAGTCAGCGACTCTCTAGTCATCAATCAAGAAACCTGACACAATGGTGAGTTTTAAGCTTTGACCTTACTGCAGATTTGATTGTGTCATTTCAGATTAAGCTATGTTCTTCTAGATCATTTCAGCTGAGTCTCCTGGCGGTCAACTCACAGTTTGAGACTTAAGAGACTTAGGCTTGCAGGAAACAAGCCTATGTTTATGTATACTTTTGTCTTTTTGAATTTGGTGCTAATACTGTTATATGGAAATGGAATAGGTCTTTGGATTATGGACGCGGATATTCTCTAATGGACGACGGCTGGATTATGAATGACGGACTAGACGCTTGTAATTACGAACTTGTACATAGCGATTCTTATTTACTTCTATTTATATCTCCTACTAATCTCTCATTGTTATTTATTATTTATTTATTTATTTATTCATTTATTTATTTATTTATTTATTTATATACTTAGCGCTGGAAAAGATATTCAAAAAACAAAGAAATGTACCGCGAAATTCAAATAAAACATTGAGTTGATGGGCCGCGAAATCCGAATGGGAAGCGGCCCTTAAACTACAATTTCAATCAAAAACTCTTCCTCTTTTCTCGTTTGTACCTCCAGTGGTGCACGTCAGGGAGTTTGCAATACAGTGCTAGTTGTTGTTGTTCAAAGACTAGTTGTTGTTGTTCAAAGAGTTGTTGTTGTTTCAAGTCTTGTTGTTTTGAAACAATTTCTTTCTTGAATAATGTCTGAGTATTCTGTTCCCATTCCATCAAATTCGTGCCGTTCGTGTGGGCGAGTTTCGACACGCTTAGATGCCCACACGCGTTGTTTCGTTTGTAAGACAAAATTTGCTATCGAATAACACGTGTAATGAATGTGTGTCTTGGGATAATGATGCTTGGAAAATTTATGCACAAGCCCGTAGGTCCTATTTACTTCAGGACCCTGATCTATCGGAAGTCGATAGACGGGTGTGGGAAATTGCATTAGTTGAGGACATTAAAATTAATCAAGATCTGGGTGGTCCCGTGTTAGATTTACCCCGTAATTCTAAAAGTCCGACTCCTTCTGTCTCTGGTAATATGCTAGAGGACCGTCGTACAGGAACTTAGCGAGATGGTACTGTATAGTCTGGCCTACTTTGGCATAGCATTGTCTGTAGGCCTTGAGAAACCTGTTTCTTTGTTCAGCAAACAAAGGCCAGGCCGGTCGCGAGGACTTTCTATTGTCCCCAACGGACAAAAGAATTTGATCTTACCGCGTGGTCAGTTCACGGTCAATTGGTACGGCTGATTTTACTATAGTGATAAAATCGTTCTGTTTTTGGCTTTTACGTCTTAAATCTTCCCCTGCTGTTTTGTCAAGAAAACAGCCTCTCATTCTATGGAAGGGCGGTTGTACTCGGCTTTGATTGTTCGCATTACGGATTTACAACCTCCACTTTTGTCGTGTATTGACACGTCCCGTATTTCTTGCTTGCTCTTTCAGCTGCATGGCCGAATGCTTACGGTGTCGGACGGAAGATTTAAAGAACACCAACTTTACAACACCGTTATCTTTCTCATTCCAGACAGTTCATTCAGGAGGTTATTTGTTATGAACCGTACGAAATTGAACAAAGATTTGTCTTCACGGAATAGAAATGCTTCAACGTATTATAACGTCGGAGAATTACAGGTTCTGCAGAGAGTTGCAGTCCGTCATTTTTCGTTGTTGTTGTTGTTCTTGTGTGTCCGACTTTTTCCATTTGTGGGAGTTTTTCTTCTATGCATGCTGTTCGTTGCTCCTACCAGAATTTAGTCTCTTGTTTTATCAAGTGTTATTCTGTTTATTTGATATCATTGTGATCAAGAGAGAACTTGCAGAGTTTTTTCTCTGTCTTTGACTTTACGTGTTGTTGTTGTTGCGTTTGTCTTCGTCATTACAAGCCAAAAGCTATACACTAGGGCTCTTTGTTACATATTAATGAGCTATCTTATTACTCTCTTTGTGTAATCAAGGCTGTGTTGAACAACAAAAGAGATCACGAGATGTTTATTAAGAAATTGTGCTATTCTTTGAAACACATTTTTCTGTTGGTAAATATTGCATTGTGATGTATTCATTTTCACAACCAAATTTTCCCATCGCTATTTTGAATTAGTTGTACAATTCAAATTGGGTTGAGCTGTAATTTTATTTCTTTGTTCTGAGAATTTATTATTATTAGCTTGGGGATTATTCTCCGAGAAATCTTAGAATTGCTCTCGTTCGACAGCACGTGGGGTATTTATTGATCTTTACCCTGTCAGTGGTCGGGCGGGATCAGGCCTGAAGTTTCTCAATCATCGGCCTGGGACAGCATAAGTCTGTTCCATCAGGCGGTCTTCTTGTTCTTTGTAAGTTCCGTGTATGTTTACCGGTTACAGCCTGGTAAGAAGATCCACAGACTGCCTTGGCAATGTTTGTTTCTCCTCGATAGCCTCGTCCAAAACATCCTTTGGTCTACTGCATTTATTTCATCTTTATCTTTTTTAAGTAAAGACAACCGGGCGCGCTGACCGATTGCGCCACGGAGACTAAGCTGGACTTGTCTGTTTAAAAAACCGGATGATAATTTATATCTATTCCATTTGAGTTTTTATGTCCAGTTTGGACCTCTAATAAGGGGGCGAGTCTAGATTGAACATTGTTTTGGTTGGTCAAGTTAATTTGTGACATTTGTGACCTTATTGTTCATCTACCGGCGAGAGACATCAAAATGTATTTGCTCTCTTCGGGGAATTTTAAATTTTATTGAAGATCCTCCTACTTCACGTGGAAGTTTCTTTGTGTTGATTGTCGGGGTTGTTACTACCATGGAGTAACGTTCTCGATTAACGCTGGGAACAATGAATGTGTTCACCGCCTAGATGCGTTCAAATCTCATTACAAGTCTCGCATAATACGGCTGTTGTGTTTCGGACTCCACTGTGAATTTTTTTTCCAGTTTCGACTACAGTTTTCAGATTTATCTTCAGAGGTTTTACCCGGCTCTTTCGGGAGCGTATATGTACAGATAAATTGAACTGATTGGTAAGTTTTTGGGAAAATCACTACGCCGTTTCTCAAGCAACGCCATTCGCGTTTCGCATTACGTCGTTGCTGTTACACCTCGTCGACGTTCCATTACGTCGTCACGTGGTCCTCTTACTCCGGCATCGACACCTTCCATCTAGTAGTCCTTTCCATACGCCATAACGCTGTTCACCACGTCGTTCTTTTATACCTCCTTATCAGGGTCGTCAAGTTCGACAGTTCCGGTCGCCATTGCTGGATCTTTTTCTTCATTGTATAGAGACTTGGCGTTGTTCGCTTGCACGTCTCTCGATGTCGGTGTTTTTCTAATAAGTCGATTCGGCGTTGCGTTTTCTTTATCGCTGGGTTGACCCCCATCGCTATGCGAGATGCGTATCTTTGTATACCAATTCATCCTCGTTTTTCGGCGTGTCTCCTACGATTCACCATCGTCGGTCGTCGATTTCGTGTGACAAGTCTTCCGTTCGGAGTCAACATCGCCCTTGTATCACTTTTATAGCTTGGCTTTGTGTTCTCCATCTTGGAGCGTTCACATCGAGGTTTACTTGCGGTGGTGCCCCTAGTGGTTCGGTCACGGGAGGTTCATTTTTCGTCTCGGTTGTTCAAGCAGAGAAAAAGTGACAGTCTCATTCTTCTTTCAAATTGAAGTAAGCCATATGGTTACAGAGTGTGACACTTTGTAGCTGATACCGTCAAGTTTTTGGTCAGATATAGGCCAGTTTTTCTTGCGCTTCCCGTGGTCGTATTGAGGGGGTATTACTGTGGGTTCGTCGTTACTTTGGGGACAGTTTTTCGTCTCTCTCCTTCAAGTACTTCGTCCCGTATAGACCGTTGGACCAGTTTTAGACGTGGGCATTTTGGTTGTTTGGTCATCAAATTGTCATTTCTACGCAGGACCTTAGTCATTATGGTCGCATTCTACTTCGGTCACTGCAGTGCCTTCGGTCTTATTACAGATGTTTTTCCCTCAGTCCATTAGTGCTGGTATTGCCGTCTCTACTTCCACTTCTGTTTTGGTGGCAGTCCCACCACATCGTCATGTGGGGTGTTCATTTTCCGGCTGATAGTCTAGGTTCGATGCCAGACTTCACATTAAAAAAAAAAAAAAAAAAAAAGACGAAGGTTTTTCATCCGATCGGTCTTCTTCTTCGCTGCTATCAAGCGAATTGGGCCTATTTCGTTTTCTGGTGCCGAGAACGTGATGCCAATCTCGACTTTGCCTCTGTTTCCTTAGTAGCTGACTTCCTTCTTCACCTCCATCGCGACAAGAAGTTTCAAATCAGCACCATTTAAGGATATCGTTCTGCTTTGGCTAGGCTTTTACGTCTTTCTGCCGGCATCAACATTAGTCTAAATGACAATATCTCTGCGCTCATTCGGGCTTTCGCGCTACAGTCTCGTCGTACTCGCCAGCTGTTACCGAAATGGGATATTGATGTGGTTCTGTGTGCTCTGATTCGTCCGCCATTTGAACCCTTACAGTCCGCGTCTCTTATAGCTGTGGCCTACAAGTCAGTTTTTCTCGCGGCTTTTGTTTTGGCGTCTAGAGTGTCTGAACTTCATGCTCTTGAAAGATCTTCTTTGACCTTGTCGGCGGATTGGTCGCGCGTATCGTTCCGACCTATTCCGGAGTTCATCGCCAAAATGAGTCTGTTCGCTTAGGTTCGTGTGCGCAACGTCTGTACTCCATCCCTGCGTTATCAGACTTCGTTCATGGCCTCGAAGACGACCTTATGTTATGCCCTGTTCGAGCCATACGTCACTATCTCACTCGTACCGATCCCGGTCGGGGCTCGCGTCGTCTGTTGTTCTTGTCCCTTCGTCCTTCGGCGGTACGTGACATTACTAAGAATATCATCGCTTCGTGGTTAAGAAAACCATTAAGTGGTCTTATCAATTGGCCATTGACGCTCCCCCGCTTCTATCGACTGCTTCTTCTCATGAAATCCGCGCCATCGCTTCGTCATGGCCCTTATGGAAGAACTTGTCCCTCCATGACATTGTCCAGTCTTGTGCCTGAACAGCAATTCCACGTTTACCATTTTCTAGCTGAGAGATATGTCAGTCCAATCAGATAGTGTGACCATGCTTGGGCCACTAGTGGCTGCCCAGCACGTGGTCAGGTAACGTTCAAAAAGGGGGGGGGGCAAAATTGTCATCATCGCAGCAAGTCTCCGGCTTGCTGTATCATCTCTCTCAGTCATATCGTTAGTCCACACACTACATGATCGCCAGAAAGAAGTAATAGCTCAACTTGCCAGTCCAGTCAGCGACTCTCTAGTCATCAATCAAGAAACCTGACACAATGGTGAGTTTTAAGCTTTGACCTTACTGCAGATTTG
>JAVTVY010012673.1:0-56837 GCA_036873755.1 Hanleya hanleyi
GGATCGTATCCATCCAACGTTCGTTTGCTAGACGTTTTAAACGATGAAAAAAAACGTCCATGCAAACGATGGGTGTATGAGTTGATCGTTTTTTAAAAAACGTCTGCCAGATAAAGACGATCGCCGGAAATCTCCGACAACCTACGGTAAGGGTGCCGATCGTCTTTTCACACCTCGAACAAAGGTGCAGACGTTTTCTAGCAAACGATTGAAAGTCTCCTGGCAAACGATCGGCTCGAAAGTAGTCCCGCTTTACAGACGCAAAAACAACAACAACGACCGTGTCGCTTGAGGCCGTGAAAAACGGATTATGAGAACGGAACACAAATTAATGTTGTTTTCTTTTCCAGATTTTTGCTATACGTGTGCTGCTTGACTATATCTTAGAATTGGTTACGGTGTAATTCGTTAATAAACAAAATATTATGGAACCATGATATCGTTTTATGAACGTGCGATTCGAATCTTATGTATTTTGCAGAATACGGACTTTGCGCATTTTGGAATGCGCTTTCAAAAAAGTCAGTCCTAGATTACCATTTGATTTGATTTGATTTTTATTTCACCATGCATAGCAATAATGTTTAGTAAACAAAATATAATAGTGGCGGGATGAAAACCCCGAGGGGTTTGTTTTATCCCAAAATAATTATTATATTTACAAAGATGATAATATGCGGTAAACTCATAGTGAGACAAAAACACAAATTTAATTTCCAACTTCCACAGACGGCAAACAGAATAGATGTCTAATTATGTTCCAGTAATAAATACGATTATATCCTCGATTTGAATAATGAGAGCGAAACATGAGATTTTAACTGAGAGGGTAAATTGTTCCATATTTTAGTACTATAAGAAGACAAGTCAGAGTAGTAAAAATCGTGATATAAATTTAATTTAGCCTGTCTAGTTGGGTACCTGTGGACAACAGATAATTTTGAAAAATATGATCTGAAAGTGTTTGGAATTAGGTCTGTATGATTGAAAAATTTGTCAACAAAAATTAACACCTGGTAGTCGTTTATTTGTTTTATGGACAATATTTGTAATTTTTGGAATGAGATGATCATAGTTTAACTTTAACAATTATTATCACGTTTGATTACAGATAAATGTCGAGTGAAACATTAGAATCTAATGCGTATATTTTTTCTCTTTCAGGACGATGCGTAAACGCAGAAATTTACAAGACATTCACCATAGATAACGGTTTTGTAATGGTGTAACTCATAATTTTGTTTTTGTTTAATTTGCGCTTTTGAAGCGCGCCTTGTTTGGTAAGCTTTTAAAGTTGCATCTGCAAATATCTATACGTGATGAGTACTCTATTCATCTGAAGTTTGTAATTTCGATAGAAGTCGGATACCCGTGGTTGTACATTTACAACTTTTAGAGCAACGCCGCATGGCATTTTCATACAGAGAGATACTTATTTTGTCACCTGGTATCGTCGATTCAGTTATGAGAGATCGTGTATGTAATTAACAAGAAACACTGCGATAGTCTTGTTTCGCCGTTGGGCTTAAGTGGGTAATCAAAATAACCATTGTTTATTACTGCTTAATTGTGGTTGTGGTGAGAAACAAATAAGCTGGATGTGAAAGACGATGTTTATAGTACTAAAGATGCGATCATATATGTCCAACCTTCCAGAAATGCACTTAAATATATTTTTCATGGAACAAAACTGCATGGCTTATTTAGAGCCCGGAGTGATCAATTGAAACTGTCCCGGAAATGTGCAACTGTGAATAAACAAAAAGTATAAAATCAAAGACACTTGTTGCCTTTTATTTAATAATGTCTTTGAAATGAACAATCCCTTCAACGATACTTCCCGTTAACGTCCATTTATTTGAATTATGGTAGTAATAAAGCAAATGCCCGTGGATGCCGCCTCCGGAAGTAACTCTTGCGTCCTTCGTGGCTCGAAAGTCAAGCTGTGTATAGACCAATAGAACAGACAAAAAAGCTGATCACTTTACTATTATTATGGCTAGACAATAAATTGACAGCTTGGCAATATTGTTTACTAATCAAGCAGGATTCTTACCTATATGCTCAACGGAAATTAGTTTCTTCCACGTATAGTCCTGCTGGATAGGGATATGGGACTTTCTTGCACAATCATATGTTTATTGGTTAGAATCTTACAACAAAATATAAACATAACGAAGAAATATGTGCATATACGAATAATATTATCCGGAGAAAAGGCGGTCATTCCTCTAGTTTCAATATGTCCATGCAGCAAACAAACCTGCAATGTAGAATAAAAGTGCGTTAGGTTGACCATAATAAATAAAACACTGATAATCAAATATTTGGATCTGTTTCGATAAAGTCTCAAATAAACGATTGGTTGTCAAAAAATACATCTGTCTCAGCGCATTGCCGAGAAATTCACTTCAATCTAAAACATTAAAAATGCTTGAATGAAGACTCAATGGAAATTCACACCTCCACTTTCTCTCAAGTAGCGATGTTCAAAATCCCTTATCAGGGTCACCAAATATTCTCCCGTGAAAATTCTTTTTCATGGCACCCACCAAAGTATAGCTCTAGAAACTTTCTGGATAATTTTAATGTATTCGACTTGTGAATTGAAGGATCGTGAATATAGCGTTTTCCTCTCTGATCTGGTATATCGCCATGAACGTTTCGACCGACACGTGTTCTACATCGCTCTTTATTTTCCCGCCATGCGGGAGCAGTCCTGTGTCGACTTTTCTATGCTGGGGATATACGGCAGTCGAAATGGAAGGCCACGTGTGTGTACGCGTGTGCTCCTTGACCGTACACAAGCTGGGGTTTTTTTTCAGACAGACACGTAGAATAAATTGCGATATTTCTAAAATATGAAAGCTAAATGCGCGTGTTGATGACACATGATTTTCCCTATGGACTGCAATACAGTACACAGGCCAAATAACATAAGAAACCTTTCCATTTTTTGGTTTATTTAACGTAAAACATAGAGTCGATTTGCCGAGAATTTTCGGCGATATACCGACATTAGTTTTTTTTTATCAATTTCCTTGAAAACGCATTCATAAAATAAAATATTTAAATACATTTTTTATCTCGAGTATTATAGGATCATGAAAATATAAATATCATTTCTGTCTCTTCAGCTCTTTTCATGTTATATTTATTGGGAAAAGTGTAACACGATTTGCCAGTGAGGTATTAAAACGTGCTCTGAAGTGGGCGAATTTCAGTGGAATTCCCCGCAAATCGTGTTACACGTTTTCCGGTAAACATTACAAGAAAACCGCTGAAGATACAAAAATCATATAATAGTTACATGGTCCCACAATACTCGCGATGAAAAATATTTATTTAGATTTCTATTGTATCCATGCGTTTTCAAGGAAAGTGATCAAAACCTAGTGTCGGCATTATCGCGAAAATTTCCTGGCGAATCGACACCATTTTTCCACGGTAGACTTCCGTATCGCCCTGAATAACAAGGAAATATTTATCAACCTAAATATTTCTGAAACGGGTATTTCTTCAAGTTAAATAGTAACTGAACAGAATTCAGATCAGTAAGATATCGGCAGAGTTATCTGTTGATTACCTTTTCCGGCCTATTCAAAGAAAATTTTTACACCGTGCATACATGGGGAGGGTGTTATTAAACCATTCAGTTTTATTTGCGTACGTGACACTTCCATTATCACAGCTAGATGATTGTCATTTTCATAGAAAAATTTTGCACACAAACAGCGACTTCCCGTAATCAAACCTTTAAAACAAACGCGGAAGGCGATTAAAGTGTAATTTATTTCCCCTGTGTTAAACCCGTTTTCACATTCGCTGATAGCGCTATATTTTGTTACACATGTGCGCAGTTGAGAGCTAAGGCACGGCCTGTTCACCCAGTGTGTATTTATGCGCGGCTTAACACGTGCGATCGTCTTTTGTCAGCCGACAATCGTTTTCTTCCAAACGACGACGTTTTCTTCCGAACGACAGCGGCACCTTCGGCAGTCTCCGGTGATGGTTTTTTTGATCGTTTGCTACACAAAAAAACGATGGTGCAAACGATGGGTGTAGTAGCTGAGCGTTTTTTTCCATCGTTTAAAACGTCTCAACAGCAAACGATGGTTGGATACGGTCCCTAAGTATACAGTGAGAATAATGTCTGTTTTGTTCGTTTCTTGTTTCTGGGGAAACGTCTTTCAACGTCACACGCATCCAAGTGAAATGTTGACTGAGAGAGAAAATGCTTGCCCGTTGTCTTGGTTCCGAACTTAACCGAAAAACCCGGAGATTGACGGACAGCGTGTCTCGGAGACCAGACTCATAAGCCACAGCAGTATGACAGCAGTGGTTCCCGAGTGGACTAAAAAGAGGGGACGTAACTTTGAAATATCAAAATGGCGGACTAGTTCGATCGTCGAAAACGTCGCCGAACAATTTGCTTTGAAATGAGAAATGTTCAGGACAATGTCTTTATCGGACCTATACGACTGAAATGAGAACAGTTCAAGACCAGACGTCCTTATCGGAGCTATACGATTGAATAATAAAGGTACACAAGTTATCTGTCTGCGCATCAGTTACAAATCCTGAGTGCTTATCTCGACTCGAGTGGCGTGGCTGGTCACACGTTTTTTTTTTCTTTCTCGCGGGGGTTTTGGGGGAGGGGGACGGGATAACAGACGACGAAACTCAGTTTAGATTTCTCAGAAACTCAATTTATTTCGTAGAAACTCAATTTTTCGCGCGCCTTCGGCGCGTAAATTCTCAAAATTTTAGAAAACTCAATTTTCGGCAATAAAACTCAATTTACAAAATTTTGCAAAAACTCAATTTGTAATTGTTTTTCATCGTGGTTACCACGATGAAAAATGTGTCTAGAAAAACCCCTGCTAATATCAACGGTTCTCCTTATTTTGCCGACGAAAGGATTTGGGATGGACTCACGGACTCATTACCGGACAATTTGCAAATGAGAGCCTACTTGCGTTTTCAAACCTTTCATCTGTGTACCATCACCGGATGAAGGGTTTGAAAATATATACTCAAATCATACCAGCCATCGGCATCTGATAAGTAAGAAAAATTTTCGCCACTGGAGAGGGCATGGGCTGTGTGGATAAATTAATATTCTGGGTTTTATTTCATGCATTCTACTGCAGTTTGGGAGAGTAAAATATGTTCAGAATAGTTTAATATTCTCTGTGTGTGAAGGACACGAGAGAAATCAGTCAGGGGAGCCAACTCTGAATATGTGAAATACTAATGTCTAAAACTCCGTTTCGTCTGCCTTTACTGTGCATGATAGTTTAATAGATGGCTACCATGTATTCTCGTAGCGACAGATTGTATACCTCCTATTGTGGGATATACCCTCTGATTGCACTGCTGTTAAAAATGTGGTGCATGGTTTTTACTGTGCATGGCTCCCAATCCGCGTGGTCCGTTACGGATAGGATCAGAATGGGATCAAGACAACATGGTTAAAACAAGACGTTAAAACAAGAGATACGCCGGAAGCATTTCCATCTCTTTCTTTATGCAGATCAACGTTTAGACTGAATATGCATGCGTGCCATGTTTCTCAGGCCAGTGCCATCAGACATGTCAGAGGGTCTAACACAGACAGTTTAGCAGGTTACAAACTGTGACAATGGTAGAATGTGTATTCTGTAACAGGTTCAATATATAGTCACATACCTTTTGAACACCAGCATTGACCTGAACCCATATCACTTTCAGCAATTCATGGTGGACTTGGTCACAGGGCCTTACAACAGAGTTGGCTGGGAGAGTGATACCAATGACCATCTTGAGGCGTGAGTATAGTTGTTCCTCATCACACAGAGGCACAGGAGGTAGATTAAAGTACCAAACAGATTGGGCTCTCTGAGAATTCATTGTGATCAGTGTCTGAAGAGCCTAATTTTCAAAATTCAAATTTTTTTGTAGTTTTGGTTAGGTTTTTGTTAGGGTTAGGGTTTTGTTAGGGTATGTTTGTTTGGGTCATCTTCGCATTGTGACCAATAAGGTTAGGTGCGACGTTGAACTTCAAACAACCAACCAATCCTGACACAGGCGTATACATCTGGAGACGGAATGGCGACAAAAAGATGATGCTTGGATTTGAAGTTAGATGACATGAAACTGATATGAAGAAAATCATTTTTTGCAATTTTGTCACTGGTCAACCAACTGATATGGACAAGCATAAAGTGAACACCATATGTATTCATGGTGAAAAAATAAGGGGAGGTCATTAATAAGGGTAGGTCATTAATAAGGGGAGGTTAATAAGGGTAGGTCATTAATAAGGGTAGGTCATTAATAAGGGGAGGTCATTAATAAGGGTAGGTCATTAATAAGGGGAGGTCATTAATAAGGGGAGGTCATTAATAAGGGTAGGTCATTAATAAGGGTAGGTCATTAATAAGGGGAGGTCATTAATAAGGGGAGGTCATTAATAAGGGTAGGTCATTAATAAGGGGAGGTCATTAATAAGGGGGAGGTCATTAATAAGGGTAGGTCATTATTCAAAAATGATGCCCCATGATTAAGCCTGCAGAAAACTCTGACATATCTGTGACAGAAACGGATTGTAAATGTAGTATTTGTGATCATAATCACAAGATACATACATGAATACTTTCATAAAAACTAGGGTGAAACAATACTGAACTTTTATACATAAATATTGCTTATTATTACTTCTCTTGTTTTCCTACAGGTATATTCGTTTGACTATACTGAGGAGAGCTTGCGATTACGGGATAACAGAGTGCACCAGAAACGCCACCAACCTGTTCCGTCAATGGATGTCTGACCCAATCAATAATCCGTTAAGTCTCGTTTTGTTCTTCATACAGAAAATAAATCTAACGTGAAGCTGATGCTAGAATGACAATGTATACTTAAACCATGGACTACAAATTTTTACGTAAATGGAACAGAACTGATTTTTATTTTGATAGAGTTAATAAACCTTGAAAATGACAAATTAAAATCAAAGGACTGAAAAAAGGGTTGAAAATGACAAATTGTTGTAATCCCAGGCCTAGAAAAACATCAAGAGTGACTTTTTAAAATCAAAGGCAGAGAAAATCCATCAAAATGACCAGTTTATTACACATAAAGATTACGTCCACTCACATACTGTTCGATATATCTCATATTTGAGTATGTGTTGAAATCTTTAGCACACTTTAACCACTCTCAAAGCATGCTGGGAATTAATCCAGCCATGACTCAGAAAGGTCACTGTTGGGGTCAAAATAATGGCTGGCCATTAGCTCAATGTATAACCTCTGAAGCCATTTGCGTCTAAAGTACATTCAGTGCCTGGTTTACAACCATGCCATTCAGCCATGTACAGTTGGGTGATTTTAGGCCCTGGAATATGTACATGTTCCTATGAAGTAGGCTCTCATTTGCAAATTGTCCGGTAATGAGTCGGTCAGTCAGTCCATCCGAAGCCTTTCGTCGGCGAAATAAGGAGAACCGTTGACATTAGAACCTTGATTTTTGGCATGAACGTGCATTAGGGGACTGTTGCCAGCAAGTTCTGAGCTGACCTACTTTTGATGAACATTTGACCTACTTAAGTGACCTATAACATCACGCTTGCACCCTCAAGTCATCTTCCTCACCCTACTTCGTACATGTAGGTCCTGTGACGTTAGTCACACTACTCGTGTATATACACTTCTCTGACAAAAGAATTTCACAGAGATAGTGGCCTTGCAGATTTAAAACCACTGACATAGATACATTAATTCAAGAACATCTCAGTGCCATCTCCAGGAGCTACAGGTAACAAGATCATGCACTGCCAAAAATACCCTACTTATTTAAGATAATGCACTAAAATTTTCTTGAAATAAGATAATTTTTACTCAAAATAAGTTAAATTTTAAGAAAATTTTAAGATTTTTTTTTCTTGTTGAAGTAAAAGTTGGAGTGGGGTAAGTATATTTTACTTAAACAAGAAAAATTTAAGAATTTTTCTTAAAAAAATCTTGTTTTAAGAAAAATTCTTAATTTTTTCTTGTTTAAGTAAAATATACCTACCCCACTCCAACTTTTACTTCAACAAGAAAAAAAAATCTTAAAATTTAACTTATTTCGAGTAAAAATTATCTTATTTCAAGAAAATTTTAGGGCATTATCTTAAATAAGTAGGGTATTTTTGGCAGTGTGTGATTATTTTTGTGTGCCAAGGTAGCGCCATCTGCACCTGGGTGCCATGTGCACCTGGGGGCCAAGTTAAAATTTCATTTCCAAACAAAACCCTTTGAAAACCTGGATGATTCTTTCCAAATTTGGTATGTGGATACCTCGCCACAATATGTCGCTTGGCATTGTTTTTCATGCCGATCCGCATATAGGTGGCGCCGCCTGGGGGGCAATTTAAAATTGCATTTTCATGCAATAACTTCTAAAACCTGAGTGGACCCTTCCAAAATTGGTATATGGGTACCTTGCCTGAAGAGCTCACTTGTGATTGTTTTCATGCCGATCTTCTTGGTGGCGCCACCTGTGGGCCAAGTTAACTTTTGGTAAAATTAAGAATTTGTAATCCAAGGCTTGGAATGAAGATGAACATTTGAAATTCAAGACCCAGAAAAGCCTTGCTAATCATGACAATTTAAAATTCCAGTCCTAGAGAAGCTTTGAAAATGACCATTTAAAATTCATGGCCTGGAAATGCCTTTAAAATGGCAATATGAAATCCATGGCCCATGGCCAGAAAAGCTTTGAAAATGGCCATTTGAAATCCAAGGCCTAAAAAGCCTTGGAAAACCTTGAAAAAAATCAATCTGAAAAGGCTTAGAAAACATTGGAAATGAGATAGCCCTGTTCTCCGGTCTCTTGAAAACAGCAAATTGACCAAGTTGGTGGTCTCGTAAGCGAGTTCATACTCCATGTAAGGATCACGAGACAATGCATACAATAGCCGAGTCTGGGGAAACAATATGTCTAGACTTGAGCCTTTTCAGCTGCACAAAGACTCATACAATAGATTCCTACATGAAGTATCTACCCAAAAGTGCACAAATTTCCTGTGATTCAGTTATATCAGAGCATTTTTAGATACTATCTAATTTTACACTATGCAAAAGAATACAATGAATTCATTCTCAGTCTTTATTACATGACATGTATTAAAGTGATCGTAAACCCTTAAGTAAAGTTTCCATCAAATGAAAGACCATTGCAAACAGTGTGGGAAAATATTTATTTTAATTTTTTTACGATTTTATTACACAGAGTAAACTGCAATAATAGCATTGTATTCTATGGTGGTCTGTTGCAATCATATCTAGGTCCAGTGACGTCACACTGCCTTAATACATATACATGTATTTCAAACTTTGTATGCACTTTCCAGTGCTTGATTCAAGCTTAAGGTGTGTATTTCAACACACTCACTGTTCCAATGTGTATGTTTCACCAAAATCTGGGAGATGGTGACTCATGAGTGTCAAGTCAATTTGAATCTTGCATTTAATTTCCCAGATTTTGGAACATGCACATTGGAACAGTGAGTCTGTGTTGAAAAGTACATATACATACACAACTTACGCTTGAATCAAGCATTGGAAAGTGCATAGTAAAGTTTGAAATATATGTAAAGGCACTGTGATATCACTGGCCTGGACCTAAATATGATCGCAACAGATCACCATAGAATACCATGCTTTAATTGCAGTTTACTCTGTGTAATAAAATCATAAAAAAATTACAATAAATATTTTCCGACACTGTTTGCAATGGTCTTTCATTTTGATGAAAACTTTACTTGAGAGTTTACGATCACTTTAAGAAGCAGAAAAGTAAACCCAAATTCCATTTTGTGTTTTTCAGGATCGATCCAAACTTGAAATCCATCGTCTACTGTACAGCCATTGAGCATGGGGGTGCAGCAGAATGGGATTTCGCCTATGAACAATATAACATTGCAAATGTGGCATCTGAGAAGTCCCTTCTTTTATCAGCTCTGGGCTGTTCACGCGAGCCATGGATTTTACATAGGTACGTATGTCGTTGAAGCTACCCAAGTCTGCTGGATATGGTTCGGGTGGTTTTCTCTGTAGGTCTGGAACGAAGAAATATAGGGAGCTGAAAGTGAAACTTCATTACTTTGAACGGGTTAGGGAAAACCTCTCTCTAAAAATGGAGGTAAAAAAGGTCGTTTTTGTCCAATAAATTCAATGATATATCGAAGATAGAAACATCTGCCATAGGCGACCATGGATATATATATCCGCATCGGATGGTATTGAAAAAAGAAATTGTCGTCGATCTAATTTGCATAAGAATAGACGACACGTTTTGTTCTCTGTTAACAATTAGACTATGCACACTTTCATTGGAAAACCATTGTTCCAGCATGTAACAATATTTAAAGTAAGTCGCCTGAAGATTTTGTAGCGTTATGATGAATAAGTCAAAAGTTATCAAGCAAAAACAACCTTTTTTACCTCCAGTTTTTTCCCTAAACTGTTAAAGCTTATCTCTAGCTTAATCAGATGACTACAGTTAGTATCGTGGGTAAATTCAAGATTGTCACCATGAGTGCTTGTGTTTTTGGACATTTATCTTCCAATCTGCCAATGAAAAAAATAATTAAAAAATCGGTCCTCGGACTGTAGTGTGGTTAGAATGTGCCAGGTACTGATTGGTATTTACAGATATCTGCAGTGGTCTTCTGACAGTAGTGAAATTAAAATATTCTAAATCATATAGACTATATTATCTGAATTCATTCGATGGTCAGCAGGAAGTGCTGATCGATATTTTCATTAAGTATGCTCCAGCTAAATAAAGTTGATATTTGCAGATAATAACTGGAGTATGCCGTAATCTGTATTACATATAACAACTGAAATATTGCTGAAGGCGATGTTAAACCTTAATTCTCTCTCTCTCTTTCATATACATGTAACTGAAGCATGCCGTAAAAATCTATCTATGTGTTTAAGATATTGCAGTATGCCCTAATTGATATATTCAAATACTTGGAGTGTGCCCTTATTGATATATTCAGATAACTGGAGTGTGCCCTTATTGATATATTCAGATAACTGGAGTGTGCCCTTATTGATATATTCAGATAACTGGAGTGTGCCCTTATTGATATATTCAGATAACTGGAGTGTGCCCTTATTGATATATTCAAATACTTGGAGTGTGCCCTTATTGATATATTCAGATAACTGGAGTGTGCCCTTATTGATATATTCAGATAACTGGAGTGTGCCCTTATTGATATATTCAGATAACTGGAGTGTGCCCTTATCGACATATTCAGATAACTGGTGTGTGCCCTTATTGATATATTCAGATAACTGGAGTGTGCCCTTATTGATATATTCAGATAACTGGTGTGTGCCCTAATTGATATTGATATATTCAGATAACTGGAGTGTGCCCTTATTGATATATTCAGATAACTGGAGTATGCCCTTATTGATATATTCAGATAACTGGTGTGTGCCCTAATTGATATTGATATATTCAGGTAACTGGAGTGTGCCCTTATTGATATATTCAGATACATGTAACTGGAGTGTGCACTAATTGATATATTCAGATAACTGGAGTGTGCCCTAATTATGCCCCCCTCTAACTAGAGGGGGGGGCATATAGCGATCGTTTTGTCCGTCCGTCTGTCTGTCCGAATTTCTTGTCCGCGCAATATCTCGGTTAATATTTGATGGACAGGATTGAAACTTGCATGGAATGTGCCCAGTGTCTCGTAGTTGTGCAGCGTAGAGTTTTTTCCGAGTTCCGGTATAATTTTCAAGAGTTATGGCCCTTTTTCTGAAATCTCTGTGAATTGGACTTGTCCGGGCTGGATCTTGGTTAATATTGTATGGACAAGTATGAAATTTGCACGATATGTGGTCAGTGCCCCACAGTTGTGCAGCGTAAAGTTTCTTCACGTTTCGCTTATATTTTCAAGAGTTATGGCCCTTTGTTCTTGAAATATCCATGAATTGGGACTTGTCCGGGCTGGATCTCGGTTAATATTGTATGGACAATTATGAAATTTGCAGGATATGTGGTCAGTGCCCTGTAGTTGTGCAGCGTGAAGTTTTTCCACATTTCGCGTATATTTTCAAGAGTTATGGCCCTTTTTTCTTCAAATCTTTGTGAATTGGGACTTGTAGGGCTGGATCTGGTTAATATTGTATGGACAAGTATGAGATTTGCATGATATGTGGTCAGTGACCCGTAGGTGTGAAGCGTGAATTTTCCCTGCTTGCGGTTATGTTTTCAAGAGTTATGGCCCTTTGTTTATCAAATCTAAGTGAACGGGATATATTTATTTGTCCAGGGTGGATCTCGGTCCATAATCGATTTGAACCAGGAAAATGGCTATATTATATGTTATTCTACATTCCAAAGCAGACAACACAGGTCCTGAAGTATGAAATTGCCCCAAAAAGAGTGAATTGGGTGCAAAATTCAAAGTTCTCTGATGGCTTCGAAATTTCACCACAATATACTCCCAAGGAATGTAGGTCTCATAACCAGGTCACATTTTCAGATTTGGCGAAGCCCTGGCGACCATCTGGCATCGAAACTTCGTATTATCACTTGTTGGTTGATACTTGGAATATGTATTATGTGAGGCATGGCAAAAAAAGTGACTGAAACAGAATTTTTATAATTATCCAAATTAGGCCACCAACCAATAAAGAACAGAACAATGGCGGGGCAGTGTCGGATTAAAGCGGAAGGGGGGGCATACAATTGAGCAATCTCTGATTGCTTCCTTCCTGTGTTGATATATTCAGATAACTCTGCTGGTGTGGGCCCTAATTGATATCTTCAGATATCTGGAATGTGCCCAAACTGTTATATTCAAATAACTGGAGTGTGCCCTAATTTATATATTCAGATAACTGGAATGTGTCCTAATTATTTTCTCAGATAAACTGGAGTTTTCCCTAATTTAAATTCTCAGATATTGGAGAGTGCCATAATCAATACCGGGTATTTCCAGATAACTGGAGTGTGCTGTAATTACTATCTTCAGATAACTGGAGTGTGCCCTACTGAATATTGATAACTGGAGTGTGCCCTATTGGATATTGATAACTGGGGTGTGTCCTATTGGATATTGATAACTGGGGTGTGTCCTATTGGATATTGATAACTGGGGTGTGTCCTATTGGATATTGATAACTGGGGTGTGCCCTACTGAATATTGATAACTGGAGTGTGTCCTATTGGATATTGATAACTGGTGTGTGTCCTATTGGATATTGATAACTGGTGTGTGTCCTATTGGATATTGATAACTGGTGTGTGTCCTATTGGATATTGATAACTGGTGTGTGTCCTATTGGATATTGATAACTGGAGTGTGCCCTACTGAATATTGATAACTGGAGTGTGCCCTATTGGATATTGATAACTGGGGTGTGTCCTATTGGATATTAATAACTGGTGTGTGTCCTATTGGATATTGATAACTAGAGTGTACCCTATTGGATATTGATAACTGGTGTGTACCCTATTGGATATTGATAACTGAAGTGTGCCCTATTGGATATTGATAACTAGAGTGTGCCCTATTGGATATCGATAACTGGAGTGTGCCCTATTGGATATCGATAACTGGAGTGTGCCCTATTGGATATTGATAACTAGAGTGTGCCCTATTGGATATTGATAACTAGAGTGTGCCCTATTGGATATTGATAACTAGAGTGTACCCTATTGGATATCGATAACTGGAGTGTGCCCTATTGGATATTGATAACTGGAGTGTGCCCTATTGGATATTGATAACTAGAGTGTACCCTATTGGATATCGATAACTGGAGTGTGCCCTATTGGATATTGATAACTAGAGTGTGCCCTATTGGATATTGATAACTGGAGTGTGCCCTATTGGATATTGATAACTAGAGTGTGCCCTATTGGATATTGATAACTGGAGTGTGCCCTATTGGATATTGATAACTAGAGTGTACCCTATTGGATATCGATAACTGGAGTGTGCCCTATTGGATATTGATAACTGGAGTGTGCCCTATTGGATATTGATAACTAGAGTGTACCCTATTGGATATCGATAACTGGAGTGTGCCCTATTGGATATTGATAACTAGAGTGTGCCCTATTGGATATCGATAACTGGAGTGTGCCCTATTGGATATTTTCAGATAAATGGATTGTCTTAATCAATATTTTCAGATATATGGAGCGTGCCCTAATGCCTGAAGAGATCCGCACCCAGGATGCGATCAGTGCCCTAAGATATGTGGCTGGGAATTCTATTGGTCGGATACTAGTGTGGGACTTTTTCCGTAGTAACTGGGATATTCTATTTGCAAGGTATGAAGAGTTAAACAATCAAATCCAGCATCGAAAACAGAAGTATGTCTGGTCCGAAGTAATCTTTCTGTTAATATAACAGATGAACCAAATTTGAGTTAATTCAGAAAACAAAATTTCAAGACCTCTCCCAAACATCTCTATAGAGAGCATTTAACCCTTTCACCGATTAAACCCGGTGTACGGGGATAACGAGAGTGCCACCCGTACGACCATCCCCGGTTGATCGGGTTAGCTTTAAACCTGTTGGCCATCACGATGGGTACAGCATTTTTATTTTTTTGCATTCGTTTTAACGGAAACCTATCAAACACTGTATACTTCTGGAAAGTCAAAACCTTCATCAATTTGATTCTCGAAATTGTTTGTTTGTTCCGCAAAAGAAATAAAGCAAAATTAGATGTTGAACGAAAAAAATCGGAGCGAAAAATGCGTTTTTTTTCCACATACCGTGTGACGGGCCTCTCGGCAGCAAGCCGCAGAAATGAAAAAAATCATCGAAAACCTCATCCTAACTCCTGTATTTTTGATGTTACACGACTGGTAAAGCGTGGTGAATATTCCCCAGACGATTAAAACTGCCAACGACAACCGGCAAAGTTTATTTCCATATTTTTACGAGTCTTGATCCACAAAGTTTGACAACCAACTTTCTATTTCGCCCAAGATGGTTGCCGTCTTCGGACGACGAGCCAATCAGTATGCGTAATTTTGCCCACGTGACCTCCATCCGCCAACAGATAAGAAGCGCGTAGACAGTGGCTGGAAAAATGGAATTACATCATTTTCAGTCCAATCGTATCCTCCGTTTTATTTTTGCCATCCGTCCCAGGTCATGTGATGTACAGAAAGGGGAAAGCCCACACTTTCCAATGAGAGGTCAAACATTGCAAATGGCCGAGTACAACTCAAGATAAACACTGTCAAATGCGATCGAAAAAAGACGATTTCTCCGTTGAATTTTGACGTTTTCAAGTCGAGAAAGCCGGGGAAAGCGCATTCTCTTGAAGTAAAACCTAATTTTGTATGCTATTTGATTTATTTTGCTATAAAACTGGAGCAAATAACACCGGAGTGTTCATTGTGGAGACGGGGTCCCTATGTTTTTCTACAAATCTCAGACGCAAACACGTTTTCTAACATTCTAAAGACAACATATACAAATTTTAACAGTTCTCAGGGAATTGATCGTCAGCAGGTCACTTTTGTCAGGAGAAATAATCGGTGAAAGGGTTAAGTAAACATACGGCATGCCAACTGAAAAATTCAGAAATTTTCCCATTAAAATCGGTTACTTTAAAATTTGATGATTTTGATTGGTCGATGGTGTTTGTTTTGATATTTGTCAAGTCATTTTGTGTGATAATTTTTTAGGAAACAAAATCACACAAAATATATCTTTTGAATATCTGATCATAGGGGGATAACTTTGTATTCCTTGATGTAAACCACCTTGTCCTCAAGTCAGGAGTTTGATAGAAAAAAAAATACTGAAATGAGGTTTTGTCTGCCACCAGATACATGTATGTCTCTGTGTGACAGATAGGCCCAGAACACAAAACATCTCATGGGTGGAACCGAAAATAAAGCACATACCAATGCAAATTCACAAAGACATTGTTGTTCGTTTATGACATGGCCTCCTTGGTGTCGGAGCATCATTTTACACCCAGTAAAATAAGAGCACATGTATATATGCACTGTATCTAAATACGACAAGTTATCGATGTGAACACAAGCTGTGAAACCACACCACATTATATTGGAGGATGGCCAGCAATTGTGGATTGCCCCGTGTGATGTCTGTTCCATATTTAATCCCATCCTCGATAGATACCCCTGGTCCACTTGGGCACTGTATCTTGTTCAACTGTTAAGCAACATCCTGCATATATTGACCAATCATATCACTTGTTTACCGAGACCATGGCGACAGTCACGAGCTTCAAAGACACCATACATGCCATAGCTTGTGGGATACCCGGTGGCAGATGAACATGCACAGTTTCAACAACCATGAACATTAATACATATAAAGGAAACGTAGTTTAACTCCCTCTGTACCGGCATTTTTAACAGTTTCAAGCTGGTATAAAAACTGTCATGAACATGAATGAAACGAAGATATATTTATAATCGCCTACGTAGTTTTAAAGACAATACTCTGAGCTTTCGAGCAAGGTATGATAAGATGAAAATACTTGTCTAGAGGTTCTTCATTCTGTATGCCGATGACAGGCAATCATTGAACTATATTTCTATCGGTACAATTGTACCGATACGGTACAGAGAGGGTTAAAGGTGAAATGCAAAGGTTTTCATATTTCCCTATTTTTATTCTTCGCGGGCTAGTTAATGATGGAAATATCAGCCCAAATACTCTGTTTGGTTTTATTTGAAGTATTTTGTCTCCTGGTAGCTTTTGAAAAGTGCTTCAAAGTTGGCATCTCAAGACCGTCCGATTTCAGAAATGAAATCCGCATCGTTTATCTGCCCTTGTTTGACGTTCGTTTGTGACGTCACATCAGACCATCTGGCCGGGCGTCAATACTTGTAACGTTCAGTCTCCGGGCGGCTGGTCTGACGTGACGTCACAATCAAGGAAAGATAAGCGATGACATTTTGCAAATCTGAATTCAGCTGTGCTAGGGGTACTAACTTTTAAAAAGATTCTAGCAGACAAGATAATTCAAATTAAACCAAGTGAAGTAGATAGACTGGTATTTCTATCATTATTCAACCTATATAAAATGTGAAAAAGAGAATCTAAAAACCTTTGCATTTCACCTTTAAAACAAAATCTATTTGAAGAAAAAATAAACCCATTCATCTACCATCAAACATCCAACAAGCCAGGCAAATGTAGGAAACACTGAAACTTTAAAGGCGGTCCGCGATGTCAGTGTATCCGACCTCACCTTCTCACTGAAGGACTTGAATTGAGTGAAATAATGCACGGATTTCTGCAAAATTTCACTGATAAATCCAGTAATATTTTATTGTTATGCATGCTTGGATTGAATATTTTACATTCGGTACCGGTATCAGTGAATAATTTAGCACAGAAAGTAAAACCCTGAAGTATTTTACCATCAGCGCAGTTTTTCTAGGTCACGTAACTGGAATGTGGGCGGAACGCGGTCTGCTATGCAAGATAGTCAAGGGTTCGCCATTAGCTCACAAATAGAAACCTTGACGTCGTGAAGATGATTTAATCCTTACATTCTTATTTTCAGATATGGTAGCGGTTCATTCAGTTTTCCCAACCTGATCGGTTCGGTGACGGAACCATTTAACAAAGAGTTCGAGTTACGGCAGGTGAGTCCTAACCAACCTCTCGAGCCAGGTTTGTCACCTAACAGGCTCCTTTCTACATGAAATAATAGACACAACAATATCTCCAAGTCTACTTTCTACAAGTCCTGACTGATCTAACAACAGAGGCAATGGTTTCTGGTTAGAATAATCTAGCTCTTACCAACCTCTCAAGTCAGGGTGGAACCCCTTTCTGCAAGCCCTGACTGATCTAACAACAGAGGCAATAATTTATTGGTAGAATAATTATCTAGCTTTCATCAACCTTATAAATTTGGTCAGATCCTGACTCAATCTCAGTAAACTCAGATAAAATATCAAGGGATATTATATCTGAATTCAGCGCTATATAAATCCCATGTGAATTTGAAAATACGTTTGTTAGCCAATCAGGTGTCTAGCCTGGTGGAACAATTTCAAAATCAATCCCACAGTAATTAGGCCTACACACGGTAGCACATGGACTATTATATAATTATCGGGAAACAGTATCCAAATATGGCATCATTCCCAGACAGTATGCGTGGTAAACCGTAAAGATCAGAAAGTTTACTCCCGCCGAAAAGTCTGGCTTTGTTAGGGGGTAGAAAATATCAAAAGATTGTGCCATGCGAAGATGTTAATCTCTGTGAACTGAATGTCAATCATTATCAGAGAGAAAAGCCAGAAATTGTTGTGATCGGCTTATGAGATCTCGTAGAATATCGGCGAACAGTTCGCACGAAATTTTCATAGCATTTCGTCTAGATGGTATTCCCCTGATTTACCATCTAGGTTTACCTAGATTGATCCTGACTGTTTCCAACAAAACTGTATCGCTCCCCAGCTTATCAATTAAAGCCAGTCAGGCCCCTCTTCCCACAATGAAGCCCTGACTGACCATACAAGTCTATTAACATGAAGATGCGGTTAAGTTCAGAATCAGGGTTTGGGGTTTCAGACAGGGCCTGGAAAACAAAACAAGTCATTTGATATTTAGGTAACCACAAGTCGTGAAGAATTGATTACATGATAGGGTGTATTATCTAGTATGAAATGCTTTTGAAGAGATAAATAATAAATTGGCTATGACGGGTCATAGGTATTACACATACACATGTGGATTGTCCCTTTGATGAGCAAGGCAGAGAGAGAGAAGGTTGGTCATCACAGGGACAAACCACGGGTGTATCATACATGTACCTTTGGGATGTTGTAGCTCAGACGGTAGAGCATCAGTGTATTTAGCCCATCTTCATTTTATCAAGCGAATTTCCGTGTTCCCATTTCGAACTTCCCTTGATGTATCTGGCCCCCTTCAATGTTTAAAGAACTTATAAATAGACACGAGACTTCACTGACCTCGAAAACATTTGAAATTTGAAATGGGTCACTCAAGAGCGTTATTGATTGACTGACCAAAAAAGTGGGCACAATATTAGGAAGAAGGATGCCACTAATAGAGGATGATGTCACTCTACTCTGAATCGACGTGTACGTTCTGATTGGTTTTTATCTGGTTCGTAGGTGAAATCGACATCTCAGATTTTGAACTCTGAAGGGGGTCAGATAAATCAAGGCAGGTTCGAAGTGGGAACGCAGAAATTGGCTGCATAAAATGAAGATGATTTAGCCTGGATCATGGGTTCAAATCCCATTGATGACCAATTCTTCCCGTCTCAAAATATCATTTCATTCACTAGTCCTGAAAAAGCTTAGAGTTTTGAATATTATAACCTGTATGATGTGGATTTAATGGGATGGGTTACAATTGTCTCAATTGCAGCTTTGAAACCTGGCGTTTTATTTTGTAATTTCAGCTTGAGAAGTTCATGGAAGAACACCCTAATCAGGGCTCTGGTGCGAGGGCATTTACCCAGGCAGTGGAGAAAACACAAGTCAACATCAATTGGATGGATCAAAATTATGAAATTGTATCTGATTGGCTGAACCAAAGAGGATACAGCTAGGCTGAATAAAAAATCTAGCTTCGCAGGAACTGCCATGCCATTCTTTTAGCGCTGTGTCAACCATTTTTATTGACAACAGCAAAGAATTTTTTTTTTACATTGCCAAAACAGTGTTCTTAAACGTGTCTCGTTTTATTTGAAGATGTTACATGTACTGTTGAAGGCTGACTGTTCAATTAGCTCAAATCTAATTTATATTAAACTACTACATTGGTTTGTAGAAAAGATTTATATATTTAGTCTGTGCGATGGGAAAATAATAATGAAAAGATATAAAAATACTTCATCCCTTGTCATTTATTTCAAAGCAGTACCTGTGAAGCTAGATGTTAACTTTATCCAGCCTTAGTTGTATAATAAATATAAAATGTTCACATGAAATATCCAAAAGTAAATCATTGTTATCTGTAAATTACACAAGATGCTGATTGCTGTATATACTTGTATACCATGTTCCCATTATCTCTTGATACATAGTGTGAAATTGGCTCAGAATAATATTTACAATACAGTACATTGTATATAATCAACAAGAACAGATGAGGGTCTGATTGCTCTGTTAGAACAAGGAATGAATTCCATTATTGAATGGAGGGCATGTACATGTAGCGTTTCATATGTTCCAACCATGTGCATGGTATGTCTGTTTTCCCAGGGCCTGTCCATCAGGTATGTCCATGGGGTAAAGTGGTCCAGACAGAATCTCGGTCACTTTTGCTGGTAGATTCTGAAAGTTTGCGTGATATAGCAGATGTGCACTTGTCTCCCTGTGACTGTTCCCTTCTTATCCATCTACTCATCGGTGCACGCACTGCCAAAAATACCCTACTTATTTAAGATAATTCTCTAAAATTTTCTTGAAATAAGATAATTTTACTCAAAATAAGTTAAATTTTAAGAAATTTTTTAAGACTTTTTTCATGTTTCACTAATATTTGGAGTGGGGTAAGTATATTTAACTTAAACAAGAAAAATTTAAGTATTTTTCTTAAAACAATTTTGTTTAAGAAAAATTCTTAAGTTTTTCTTGTTTAAGTAAAATATACTTACATCACTCCAAATTTCACTTAAACAAGAAAAAAAATGTTAACATTTTCTTATAATTTAACTTATTTTGAGTGAAATTATCTTATTTCAAGAAAATTTTAGGGCATTGTCTTAAATGAGTAGGGTATTTTTGGCAGTGTGCAAGAAAACCTGTTGAGAACATATCTTGGTTTTATCTAATATCTAACTTTTGCTGTTGGATGATGAAAGTTTGGTGTGATAAACAGTGTACAATGGAGACCAGGCAGACGTACACTGGTCTCCCTATGACTGTCAGTGTTCCCTTCTGATCTGTCTACATAACTTTTAATGTATGTAAAGTTTTTTTAATGTGTTACCTGTTTTACTGGCAAAATTATAAATATAATAACAATATGATGTAATTATTATAGTTTGTGTCCCAAATCTTCACCTGTTATCACTTAAATGCCAATATCCTCCATTTGGAGATCTCCTGCAAACAAAATTATCTCCCTTGATCGCTGCGTTGATCGTCCGCCAGGTGGCGTGCACTCCGCGCATGTCCATCACTCTTTTTCCTTTGCAGTCTTGGTGACAAGACCTGTTTTGAAAGAGCTCCTGTAAACAGTAACTTTTGGATTGTTATAGACGCACTCTAGGGTTATTTTTTTCTCTCCCGTAGTTCATTATAAACCAACGTAGTCGCCCAGCTATAAAGATTTATAGGAACGAATCATGTCGTCAGTTTTAACCAGTTAAAGACTTGCATTTTCTTTGTTTTCAAAGGTGTGTTTACAGTCACCTATGGCGACGCAGTCAACTCGGGAGAGCGGCCATTGACCTGGCAAGATGTCCAGCTGAGAAGCAAGCTACTCAGGCCCTCTTCAACGACTTGGCTGTAAACGAAGTTCCTACCAGCAACTTATCGTTGAAAACGATACTGTTGCCAGTGGAATCTTCACAACAGTCCCGTGAAACAGTACAGATCACGGACACAGGATCACAGCTCCACGGCGAAGAGCAGTACCCTGGAGCTACATTTTAAGACGGTGAACAAGTTACAGACCCAAGACGGCCTACTTCAAGTTCACCGGAGAAGATGAGTTACGGACTCTATACCGGAGCCGTTACAACCACGGATCTGGGCAGACCTCGGATTACTGTTCCCGTTCATCCAAGTCTCCGCAACTCAAGAAAGACAAGTCTGCCAGCCGGGACCTGGTGGAGAACCGGGACCCGGGACAGAGCCGTACCCTGGGCCTTCAAGGACCTCGACACCTCAGAGCGCCGGGACTCCGACTGCAGAGCACCTCGGACCCGACCATCGGAGAGAGAGGTTACTTCCAGAGGCGGTACTACGGCCCGGAGCCGTACCGCGGGACGGAGAACGACACGGACCTATGAAGTTCGGACTTATCCAGTACGCCGAGAGTCTACGTCTCACCGGGAGTCCACACCTACAGGCCACGGACTTTAGATCAGCATACGGGACCATGGCTCTGAGAGATCACGGCCCAATGCAGAACTCTGAGACCCCGTCAAGCCAAGAGCCTACAGGGACTACCGGGATACCGAGAGAATAGGCAAAGTGCAGACCAGTCAAGCCCAAGCCACGGCGATGCGGTTTACTTCTACTGCACCGGGTAGAGTGCTGACACAGACTCTACTAGACATCCCCGTCACAGACACGGATCAAAGCGAGTCCTCGGATACCAACTCCCGTTCATCCAAGTCCCCAAACAACCGTACCCCGGAGACACAGAGGGACACGGCGAAGAAGGCAGTCCGAGAATCAAGATCACGGACTCTACCACTACAGCGGGACCCCGGCTCAAGCACAGCTCACCGGTTCCACGGAGTCACGGCCCTATACCGGGCGCCGGGAGTCGGACAAGCCAAAGGCCTACAGGGACCGGGATTCCAAGGAATCACGGCCCTATCGAGAGAGCCGTACCACGGAACAGGAGACATCACGGCCCTATACCGGACGCCGGGAGTCGGACAAGCCAAAGGCCTACAGGGACCGGGATTCCAAGGAATCATGGCCCTATCCAGAGATCACGGCCCTATCCAGGGCGCCGTACCACGGAACTGGAGACCTCACGGACCTATCCAGACCGCCGTGACTCCGATACCGGAGCACCGCGGGAGGAAACTACAGCCCGGAGCCGTACCACGGACCCGGAGCCGTACCACGGAGCGGGATACCACACGGACCTATCCAGCGCGCCGAGAGTCTACATCTGAGAAGTCACGGACTCAAGCAGAACGGACTTATACAGATCACCGAGACTCCACATCCAAGGAGTCACGGACTTATGAGGAACGGACTCAGCCAGAACGCCGTGAGCCGGCCTCTACTCCAGCTTGGACCCGTACAACGGAGCCACACCTCGGTACTACGGCAAGCAGATCTCGTAAACGAAGTCGCACACCATTACAACGCCGAGATTCCTATCCTGTACGTCATCATCGGGAGAGGGACCGTCCTGTACGTCGGACCCCTTCACCTAGTCCAGCCTACCGGAGTCGGTACCATAGGGACCATACCCCGGAGCGACCTTACAACAGACGAGGGAGAAGCCGTTCACCGGTTTCTCGTTAACAAGCATTGATGGCGAGGAGCGGATGTCTACCCACCATCACCGTAGCCCGGAGCATCGGGATAAAACGGAAGTCCAGAGATGAACAGGGACTCGTAGCTCACCATTCTGGACCTGCCCCCAAGGAACAGACTTCTGCTCCAGGGGTACCTTCCAAGGCAAGCCTGGTCAAGAAGCACAGTCATCTCCAGGCTTCACAGCCCCTTACCAGGGTAGAGTTCCTTCATCGGAGACCCGTGAGATGACACGACCCATTCTTCTAGCAACGGTGGGAGGCCCATTGGCCGAGTGATTTAGATCCCCGACATACAGTGCTGGCAATTAGGTGCCTGACTCTGGGTCGCTGGGTCGAATCCTGCACGGGATTCGACCAGACTCAGACTCGGACTATGAGGATCACGCACGACGTTCCACTTCCTCGGCATCCTCATCTCATACAGATTCACCTCCTACGTCAGGCAGAGGTAGAAGAATAAGACATGCTACCCTTCAAAGTCAGGATAGCGGCGGTACACACGTTGACTCCAGAGATGCCCAGACCGGTGGTCGGCGATGACAAGCAGCCTGATGACCCCGCCGGGAACGGAGAAAACTTACTACGGCACCTCTTTACGGTTCTAACAAACCTTCTGAGGAGGAAGCTGCGCCAACCTGCGCACCATCTCCAGCATCAGCCAGCCTATATGACGCACTGGATCGACAATTGGAGACTTCGTCATCTCTCCAGGAGCCCGGTCCTTACAAGGCTTACACTCTTCACGGAGACAATCCACCGTTCAGGGCCCGAAGTCTGAACCGGATCTTGACAGACTGTTGAACTTCACGAGGACACCAGCGGGGGTACTTCAACAGAGGCAAGCCTGTGCTGTGGAAGATATGATGCTGACACAACACAGAATTACATCATACTCTGATTGGTTCCTGACGGCTATTTCCAAGGTGATTCAGGATCCAGACGTGAAGCATAAGAGGGATCCTTGACCTTTTTACGGCCCAAGATGGAATTCTTCGGCGCCTTATCGACTCTAACAGAGGAGGTCGCCACGGAGGTTTTTCTCCGATCAAAACTCGGACAACCCAAGCTAGATGCTCAGAGTGGTGTTCGCCCTTACAAGAAAGGACAGTTCCAAGGTAAAGAGGGAATCTTCCAACCGGGACAGAGGCAACCTCGTCAGTCAGAATTGATGGTTCTCAAGCTTCACCTTCAAACCACTAGTCATCCTTTCATCCTTCCCAAGCTTCGAGTCTTCACTCACCTGATTGTAGAACGGTCGACCCTGATGATATAGAAGATCAGCGTCACTCTTTGTCAAGTTTTCGTCGAAGAAGTCAGTCCTTACGTGAGGTCTACTTCAAGTCCCGACACTTCATCTGACGATCATCCTCAGTCTTCTAAGAGCCGGATCCTACTCCTCATCGGATAATCTAGGACTCCTCCTACACCCGACATCATGATCAGGGGAATCTATTTCGGGAGAAACGGCTAGTCGGTTTTGACTTAACCCGTTTTTCTTTGGGGTGAGACATCCAGTCTACAGTGGGCAAGCCTAGTTTCACATTGAGGTCCCTTCCAAGGCCAAGTCAACACGGACCCGGACACTGGAATAGGACACGAGGATAAAGTCATCTCTAATCCGGAATGCGAATTAGGACTCCAGAACAGAACCTGGGACTCCAACATTCAGCGGGATGACAGTAGAGACCGGACCAGACGACGGAGCCGGACACTTACTGAGCATATTCGACTCTACAGGAGTTGGACTCCGACTCCCGATTGTCGACACTTTTCGGCGTTTCCAGAGGCCTTTTTCAAGTTTCGCCTCGATGATCATGGCGGTCCAGGGATATTTCCAGGGACCCCACGGATTATGTAGTACGGCTACATTCAAGCGGCAAGCAGGTTTCCGGCATATGGAACCTGCACCGAGAACCAGACCATCAACACCATGACCCAGAGGTCCGTTGGATGGAACTACAGTCTACTACTCACCCGGGACCTAGCACAGTTTTGGCTAGCTCCAGGTACTCCTCATTACAGTTTCTCAACTACAACTGCTCCTGAGGGCAAGAACAAGCAATCTAAGGATGCTCATCCCGGAACATCTTCACCCCCTTCCAGAGTGGCGATGCCGGATCCAGTTTCAACCGAGCACATAGAAGTTCACATTCACCGATGCGGAATTCATAACCTAGAGGGGTCCATTAGTCCGGCAACAGATAGCCGACACATCACATGGATACCACGATAGACAAGCAACGCATCATCTTCCTTAGGGATATCTACGCTAAGAAGGCGGTCCCCCTTGGAGGTTGCGGTTGTACAACACATCAGCATTGATTACGAACGTTCAGTACGGTCGTCAGTTGCGTCAAGTTTGGGGGGGAGCAAGATTCCAGTCACTGTCTTCTAGAAACATCGACACTGGTCCTAGCAGCACGGTATCAGCAATACCATGTCACAACACCAGGTGTTTCACATCACTCCAGGGTTCCCGCCGACAGCTTCCTCCAAGTCCTACAAGGTACTACAACCGGAAGATCACTTTTCCACGGAGGCACCGGGACCCGCAACGGCCGAACCCCCACGTCTGCTACGGTCCAGATTTTCCTTGCAGACCAGGGTTTTTCTCCAGGACCAATTGTACAGACAATGACAGCAGCAAGCTACTATTTACTGTACAGTCGCATCAAGCCCGGAGAATGTACTATAGTAGAGGACCTGTGGCCAACACTGTTTCTGTTCCAGCAACAGCTGGTTTTTCCTTCTGCATCTGTATCAGGGCAGGGAATCTCAGTCAAGCAGTACACAGGGGTATCACTCAGCATCATCCAGGGTTGTCAAGTTCACCCACGGAACCGACTACATTCCAGCATTTCAGCTTTCCATGGTCTTCACCTTACAGTCTCGCCGAACACATCAATTACCACCCAAGGAGACCTGGATGTGGTACTAGGGCATTCTTACGCCTGCTATTCGAACCAGTTCTACCAACTGCAGTCAAGATCCTGTCCTGCAAGACAGCTCCATGACAGTCTTCACTACGCAATCAGAGCATTGCGCAGTAGAACCTAGTTCCTTGACAGGGATGACAGACTGGTCAACCAGATCCTTTCATCCCATCCCGGATTTCGTCATTTAGAACGATTCCACACGTCAGGGACCAGACGTCCAAAGACTGTACCAGATTCCAGCGCTAACAGATTTCGTGTACCTGCTGGAGGAGAAGAGGTTTTTATATCCAGTCAGAGGCCTGGAGCACTCTTTATAGAACCGACAAGGGGTTCCAGCTGTCTTCCTCTCTCATCACTTCTAACAGACCCATCAGCGGACATCACTAGTCCATGATCACCGTCTGGGTTGAAGAAGACTGCCGACTGGTTTAACCAACTCGCCATCAACGCTCCTTCTCCTTTATGGAGACATCGTCTCACAAGATTAGAGCCAGTGTGACGTCCGGGCCACTTTGGGGAAAACTTATCGTTGAACGATACTGTTGACACCTGCGCTTGGACGATCAATTCAACTCATGCTGATTGCTATCTTCAGACATGTCTGTACAGACAGATAGGATGACTACACTGGACCTATAGCTACAGCCCAGGGTATAGTGTCTACCACTCCTATCAAAAAAGGGGGGGGGGCACCGATCAAGCAAGCAAGATCCCGACAATTCCACAAGCATAGAGGACAGACCATGCCGGAGACGAGGGGACTTCAAGGCATCACGATGGCATCTGATTATCTAGCCAAGTATGCGAGCAAAGGGTAGGAACAGAGTCCACCTCTCGCCGCATTACTTGTAATACCTCGAACTCCCTACGCCTCTATACGACACGGGAATTATCAGGATATTACTGGGCATATTAGATTTACAAAATCAGAACAAGGTGTGATCCGCTTAATCCAAAAGCAAGTCACAAGGCCGGCTACCCAACCTCCTCTGTTGGGAGTCTGGCATTTAAGTGATAACAGGTGAAGATTTGGGACACAAACATTAAACATTTATAAATAATGTTAGTGTTTGTTACCAAATCAAACCTGTTATCAACGTTGATTTGCCCAACCCATCCTCCCCTCTTTGGTCGGCCTTGACTCAAAACAGGTCTTGCTCAACATGGGAAAAAGAGTGATGGACATGCGCGGAGTGCACGCCACCTGGCGGACGATCGACGCAGCGATCAAGGGAGATAATTTTGTTTGCAGGAGATCTCCAAATGGAGGATATTGGCATTTAAGTGATAACAGGTTTGATTTGGTAACAAACACTAACATTATTTATAAATGTTTAATTTTTGAACTGGTGATAACAGACATAGTTTATGCCAAAGTACTATCTTTTCCCAGTATTCAAAGAAAGTGTCATTATGCTTTAGAATACGTAATGTA
The DNA here is from genome assembly GCA_036873755.1 of Hanleya hanleyi. Classification (NCBI taxonomy): domain Eukaryota; kingdom Metazoa; phylum Mollusca; class Polyplacophora; order Lepidopleurida; family Hanleyidae; genus Hanleya; species Hanleya hanleyi. The sequence goes on from JAVTVY010012673.1 coordinate 27,606, forward strand.
TAATTTGGCCAGTATTACATGAAAACATGCAAGGTATCACCCATTCAAAATATTGTCCTGGGTTAAAAGGTGGGGCAAGGTGAAATTTTCTGAACCAGTAGCTGATCAGCTGAAGTCACGAGTCAGTGCACAGACAGGCTCTTTGTTCTCCAAAAGCCATTTGATGTAATTCCTGACCAAAAAGTAACACCAAGTGGTACACTGCAAAACTACCGTACAATGGTTATTTCTGCCATGTGTTGTCAAGGACATTTGGGACTGATTTGCTGTATTAATTGCCCAGTAGAAATGGCCGTCTAACTCTGCTCAACTTAGGACTAGTAATATAGAGTAGAGAAAACACTTCATCACAACTGTATACATTCTCTGATGTCCAATCGATATAGTACATACATAGCCTATTCATATGTGTAATAATTGGTGTATTAAATAGGCTGTGTTTAAATTTTGTTTGCACCAAACACATTTTTTATGCAAAATTTGTATCTTGTGTGTCCACATGTTACTTGGTAAACACATTTAATTAAATTTGTGGATATGATGTAGGTATATGTCATCTGACTGACATTGTCGACCTTTCATTTGGAGTATAGACTATACATTAGACTAGATCAATTTACATCATCAGAGACAAAACTGGTCTCCTACCCTCTAGTTTGTCCAACATTGTATACAGCTAGTAAATTACATCAAGAAGTAGGACGGTTGCTGATAATGGTCACCCCTAATTCACCGAAGTTAAGCAACATTGAGCTCGGTCAATACTTGGATGGGTGACTTGGAGCTGTACTGGCTGAGCTGATCAGTGTCCAGGATAATAGGAACTGTGTACACTCGTGTTCTGGTACATGTAGGCACTGTGATGATATGACTGGGAAAATGTTGAAAACAACGTTAAATCCTATTAGACTCGTAAAGGTGAAGTCGTCCGGCCTGCAAGTGCCTCCTATATTTCCCTATATTTTTGAGTCATTCCTATATTTTCCTATGTTTTACTCAAAACGCTTATATTTCCTTTATTTTGACTTTTTCTCATGAAAACTTTCACCAATGCTCCGAAATGTGTCAATTTGGCATGAGAAAAATAAACAATAACATTTTTTTGCCTCGGTTCGCTCACCAAACATGAAAACTTTTACATCTCTCTTTCTTGAACCAAGCAGCAGAACAGGTTCCTCAATCACCAGTACTATGACCGCATTCAGTGAATTTTTTTTTTTTTAAACCTCGGAAAACTATGAATTTTGGAACATATAATGTAGTTTTGACCTGTCTTACACTCCCTTATTTCCTATATTCTCCTATATTTTATAAAGAAAATTCCTATATTTCTCCTATATTTTTACCAATTTCGTCCCATATTTGCTTCTATATTTTCACTGTGAGCCACTTGCAGGCCCAAGTCGTGCTAATTGAGAGAGGTGGCAGGGTAATAGTCAAGGACATACATTGTATCATGGTATAGAATTTGGATAACACATCAGGATTCGGGCCTTTTACATCGCCAGATCTCTCATCAACCAATAAGAGTACTGTCCCATTTTGGCTCGCCTCTTCAAAAATATGTAACACTACATGGATGGAGAAATATAATGTAGTCATGTTACATCAGACACAGCGGAAACATTTTACGATTGGTGGGTGTCTTATACAATCCCAGCACTGTAGGGGAGGGTCCTTGAAACTCTTGTGTTCCAATGTGGCTGGAGACGAGTTGGGTTACATAATAGTTGGCATTGTATACTTGCCTATCTTGTATTACGTTAGATTATTGGAGAGATGAAGGGGGGGGGGTGGATCAGTTCTCCCACAAATTCTCATCGTGATTGTGTGATATAACATTCCATCTCTCTTTACAGATATTCTGCATATCATAGAAATAGATTCTCGGTGAAACAAGTTCCAAATAATTTTATCCGTTCTTTATATAGGCTACATATATCAGATTTATTGCCCATATCAGAAGCATTTTTATCATAAGCAGATTTTATTCCTGTATATAACCAACGCAGTACCGGTACCTTGAGAACTGAAATTATTTTATACGCATAAAATTGTTGATTTCAGATGTGTATTTTTATACAAAAATAAACAGACATTATACAACATTCTTGTCTGGTCTTTTCATCCCATTGGCATAATTAATATGCCAGTTTAGTCCATGAGCCAGACCAGATATCGGTACCACCTGGGGTGGCAAATTCTCATTATGTTTTTTTGGAAGCCCTATATCCATAGATGCAAAAACTTTGAAAGCAATCCGAGACTCACAGCTTAATGGTAGTAATCACATCTTAACGATGGACACCCGAGTCCAATATGAGGGACCAGATTTGGGGGTAGGGGAAATATAAAGTTAAATAACTTTGCAAGTAATGGTGATCTAGTGACATTTGGCCACTCGAAATGTTGGTAATTTGATCCTCTATATGGTGGTATCTGTTATATGCTAATTTGTCAATTATGTAGGTCACTAGAGGTCAAAAGGTCACGAAATCTGAATCCTAACTAAAATGTGACCACCTGTAGGAAAACACGATGCAGATACCATACCAATGGGATTTTCTCAACGTAAATGGGTTCAAATGGAAGCCAAGAAGTATCCAAGTCTATAATAAGTCGAAACAAGTGGAATTTATTATTATTTAGACGGTGGCACAGAACTGTTTTGACGTATTTTCAAAAATGGTCTTTTTATTGCGCTAAAAACAGGCAAAATTGTATGAAGTAGGACAGCTTGAAATTAGTTGCATATTTTGAGAAATAACTACTCCAAATGCTAATGGCCATGTCTTAGGTTTATTCAGTGATTAGTTAAGCTACATTTCGAGGTAATTAGGTCACCAGAGGTCAAGGTCAAAGATTGTCAATTATTAATTTTCTACATTTTTACTTGGGACTTTCATATTACAATGTATTTACATTGTAACCAGTTTCAAGTATAGAGCATCAGAGCCATCGCTGGTGCACCCTGTATCCTATAGCCCGTAGGGCATAGCGTACACCAGGATGCAAGTGCACCAGGTATGGGTGTCCGCAGGGGTCAAAGGTCAATCGTCCTCCAAATCCCCTTTATCGCTCGTTAAGGCGCTGAGACGTGAGTTATGGCGTAAAGATAAGGCGTTGGGACGGGCGTTAAGGCGTAACGACGGGCGTTGACGGCATCACTGCATTTCGATGTATTGGTGACAATTCCATGAAAATCAGACCTGAGCTAGTTCACCAGGGTGTTGAAGCGTAAAGCAAAGCGTTGATGGGCGTTACTGTCTATAAATGCAAGCGTATTCCCAAATCCCCTGGGGTGGCAAATTCTCGTTATGTTTGTTGGAAGTCCTATATCCATAGATGGAAAAAAACTTTGAAAGCAATCCGGGGCTCACCTCTTAAAGATGGACACCGGAGTCCAATCTGAGAGACCAGATTTTGGGGTAGGGAAAATATAAAGTTGAATAACTTTGCAAGTGATGGTGATATAGTGACATTTGGCCACTCGAAATTTTGGTAATCTGATCCTCTATATGTTGGTATCTGTTATATGCTAATATGCCATTATGTAGGTCACAAGAGGTCAAAAGGTCACGAAATCTGACCCCTGTCTAAAACGTGACCACCTGTAGGAAAACGCGCCGCAGATACCATACCAATGGGACTTTCTTAAACTAAATGGGTTGAAATGGAAGCCGAGAAGTACCCAAGTCTATAATAAATCTAAACAAGTGGAGATTATTATTATTGAGACTGTGGCACAGAACTGTTTTTGAAGCATTTTCAAAAATGGTCTTTTTATTGCGCGAAAAACAGGCAAAATTGTATGAAGTTGGACAGCCTTGCATATTTTGACAAATAACTACTCCAAATGCTAATGGCTCGCTATATAGCTGAAATATTGCTGAATGCGACGTTAAACCCTAATTCTCTCTCTCTCTCCCCAAATGCTAATGGTCATGTCTTCGGTCTATTCAGGGATTAGTTAAGCTACATTTCCAGGTAATTAGGTCACCAGAGGTCAAGGTCAAAGATTGTGAATTATTAATTTTCTACATTTTGACTTGGGACTTTGTATTTACATTGCAACCAGTTTCAAGAATAGAGCATCAGAGCCATCATGCTCGTAGGGCATACGTTACACCAGGATACGAGTGCACCAGGTATGGGTGTCCGCAGGGGTCAACGGTCAATCGTCCTCCAAATCCACTTTGTCTCTCGTTAAGGCGCTGAGACGGGCGTTAAGGCATAAAGATAGGGCGTTGAGACGGGCGTTAAGGCGTAACGACGGGCGTTGACGGCGTCACTACATTTCGATGTATCGGTGGCAATTCCATGAAAATCAGAACTTCTGCGCTAGTTCACCAGGGCGTTGAAGCGTTAAGCTAAGCGTTGATGGGCGTTACTGTCTATAAATGCAAGCGTATTCCCAAAACACGCACAGTCGACGTTCAAGCGTCAACATGGCTTATACTTGCTCTAAGTGCGAACGATACGATATGATGCGACACAAGAGAAATATACATGGGATTGAAGACTCCGAGGCACAAGAACCTGATACAGAGATGAGAGTCCATCGAGTGATACCGAAACAGAGATTGCTGAGAGTCTATCCACTGATACCGAAACAGATTGCTGAGAGTTTATCTAGTGATACGGAGAGCTTGACCTCAGATAGTCAGCGTACGTCCGAGGAAAGTGAGGCAGAACCTACCTTCTGGGATCGTATTGTGAGAGCAGCTATCAATACTCACGCTGCAGCAATCGAGGACGCCGGAAAAGATAACTTACAACAGCCAAATGCGCCCGGCATCAGGAAAACAGCCATGGTGATCTATGAACAGTATACCTTACTATCGCTTGAAATGAAAGGCGACCCCACGCACAGGTCCATCATGAAAACCAAGCGTCACTTGGAACAGGATATGGGGCTACCACTCACCGAGGCCCGATCAGGATGATCAGGATGCGCAAACAACTCTTTCAGGACATGCTAGCTGCCTCAGTGGTATCCTGAACTACCCGACGATGGGCTGATGGGGCCAAAATGGTCCAAATGAACTCCCAGAGTGAGTGAATGAGGCATGTCCAACGCCCGTCTTAACGCATGGACGCACTAACGATGGTGACTGAGTGAGTGAGTTTACGAGTAGTAGCCAAAGTGGATATTTTGGGGGTTTGAAGGAAGATGTTTGGAGTAGAAATGGATCATTCTGGGTCCGAATGCGTCATTTGAAGTGGCATTTTGTAGCAACACCGCCAACGCCAAGCTCAACGCTTCAACGCCCTGGTGAATTAGCCCAAAAGCTCTGATTTTCATGCAATTGTCACTAATTCATTGGTAAAGCAGTGACGCCCGTCAACGCCCTTCACTACGCCTTAACGCCCTAGCATAACACCTTGACGCCGCCATGCTACAGACGGGAGAGAGAACAACAACAACAAGGATGACAGATGAGAGAACAACAACAACAGCCGCGTTGGACATGTTTACAATTCAAGAAGACTTGCCCGATCAGAGGCCGCCATTTGGCGCTGCATCTGTCATATTCTTGGCTGCTCTTGTCCAATCATAAGCCGTCCTTTGAGAAAGTTCCATCTTTGCTCGGTGTGACCTAAGCATCATCGGGCAGTTCAGGATACCACTGATGCAGCATGTCCTGAAAGAGTTGTTTGCGCATTCTGATCGCATTTTCCAGGGCCTTGGTGGGTGGTAGCCCCATATCCTCTTCCAAGTGACGCTTGGTCTTCATGATGGACCTGTGCGTGGGGTCGCCTTTCAGTTCAAGCGGTAGTAAGGTATACTCTTCATAAATCGCCATGGCTGTTCTCTTGATGCAGGGGCGTATTCGGGTGTATGCCTGTTGAAAGTTAATCCTGTCCGGCGTTCTCGATTGCTGCAGATTGAATATTGATAGCTGCTCTCACAATACGATCCCAGAAGGTAGGTACTGCCTCACTTTCCTCGGACGTAGGCTGACTATCTGAGGTCAAGCTCTCCGTATCACTAGATAGAATCTCAGCAATCTCTGTTTCGGTATCAGTCGATGGACTCTCATCAGTCTCTGTATCGGCTTCTTGTGCCTCGGGGTCTTCAATCATATGTATATTTTTCTCGTGTTGCATCATATCTTAACTTCTGGTGAACGTGCGTTCGCACTTAGAGCAAGTATAAGCTATGTTGACGGTTGAATTTCGACTGTGCGTGTTTTGGGAATAAACTTGCTCTTATAGACGGTAACGCTCATCAACGCTTAGCTTAACGCTTCAACGCCCTGGTGAACTAGCTCAGAAGCTCTGATTTTCATGAAATTGCCACCAATACATCGAAATGCAGTGACGCCCGTCAAAGCCCGTCGTTACGACTTAACACCCGTCTCAACGTCTTAACGCCCTATCTGTACGCCTTAACGCCCGTCTCAGTGCCTTAACGAGCGATAAAGAGGATTTGGAGGAAGATTGAACATTGACCCCTGCAGACACTCATACCTGGTGCACTCGCACTCTGGTTTACCCTTTGCCCTACGGGCTATACGGTACAGGGTGCACCAACGATGTCTCTGATGCTCTATACTTGAAACTGGTTGCAATGTAAATACCTTGTAATATGAAAGTGCCAAGTAAAAATGTAGAAAATTAATGATTGAGAATCTTTGACCTTGACCTCCGGTGACCTAATTACCTGGAAATGTAGCTTAACTAATCCCTGAATAGACCTAAGACATGACCATCAGCATCTGGAGTAGTTATTTGTTAAAATATGCAACTAATTTCAAGCTGTCTAACTTCATACAATTTTGCCTGGTTTTAGCGCAATAAAAAGACCATTTTTGAAAATGCATCAAAAACAGTTCTGTGCCACAGACTAAATAATAATAAACTCCACTTGTTTAGACTTATTATAGACTTGGGTACTTTTTGGCTTCCATTTGAACCCATTTAGGTTAAGAAAGCCCCAATGGTATGGTATCTGCAGCGAGTTTTCCTACAGGTGGTCACGTTTTAGACAGGGTTCAGATTTCGTGACCTTTTGACCTCTGGTGACCTACATAAGTGAAATATTAGCATATAGCAGATACCAACATATAGAGGATCAGATTACTAACATTTCGAGTGGCCGAATGTCACTATATCACCATTACTTGCAAAAATATTCGACTTTATATTTCCCCTACCCCCAAATCTGTTCCCTCAGATTGGACACGGGTGTTCGTCTTTAAGAGGTGATTACTACCACTAAGCTGTGTGTCCCGGATTGCTTTCAAAGTTGTTTTTTTCCATCTAAGGATATAGGACTTTCAAAAAAACATTATGAGAATTTGCCACCCCAGGTGGTACCAATTGATGAAATTTTGGGGTCTGGCTCATGGACTAATAGAGTAAACTTACTTGTACGTATTTTGTCGGTTTATTGCGACGCACAGTGCGCTTTACTGCCAGCTTTTCAACTTTTCATTGGAAAAAGAAACACAAATTTGGAAATGACGGACGGATTTTACGATTCTCTGTCTAGTGCTTCAGCCGAGGTCCGCGCGCCCCGCATCTATCCTCATATAAGACAATGCCGGGCTGGCTGGCCCAGAGTGGTCAGGAGATTTATCCTGGTCATCGAACAGTGTAGACGTGTTCCGATTTCGGTTCCTTAGTTGCATTGAGTTTGATGGGTTATTTTTTCTCATGTATTTTGTTTTCCTTATTTTTTTTTTATATGTAGTCATTAGTGTATATACGTTATATTTATTTCTGTCTATTTATTTTTTTTCTGTCCTTTTCTTTCAAAGTTAAATTTAGGTGCACACTCAGCACGACTAACTGGGTGCCTTTTGTTTTACTCCGCCCTGAGTAACCCCAGGGCCTATAGGCTAACATCTCTTTCAAAAAGACCTTTCCTATTGTCCCTTTACTATACCTACATGTAGTTGTTATTTTATTACTAGAGGGTGATCCGCCATGGCGGATACCGAGGAGGATATGCATGTACAAACCAGAAAGATGAAGCGACTTGCGGCAGAGTCCCACGAGCGGGCTATCAAGAAAACCAAAGTTGTAGTCCAAGAGGAAACAAATCTAACCGTGAATATGGCCGCTGTTGGACAAGCCCTTACCAAGGTAAATCCTTTAAAGTTCGGCGCTGCGCTACAGAATCAGGTAGGTAATGTAAAATCTGTAAAGAAATTGCCATCTGGTAAAATGAAAATTATTTGTTCAGATGCACAACAAGTGCAAAAATTATTAGGTATGAGTACAATTTTAGGCATTGATATACAGTGTTCAACTGCTTCCCGATTTAGACCTCGGGGAGTTATTTATGGTGTCACAGAGGAATTGTCTGTGAGTGAAATTCTAGAGGTATTAAAACAATTTAAAGTTGTCAATGTTCAACGCCCCACAAAGGGGAGAGACAAGGTCCCCTCCACATCTATTATGTTAGAGTTTGACAGTGAAACAATTCCGAGTCAGGTTACAATGGGCTTTATGTCATTTAAAGTTAAAGATTACATTCCACCAGTTCTTCGTTGTTTTAAGTGCCAACAGATTGGTCACGTGGCTGCGGCTTGCAAGGGTCAAACTCGATGTCCTCGATGTAGTGGTAATCACTCATACGAGCAGTGCACAAATAAAGAAAATCCAAACTGTGCGAACTATGGGGGTATACATAGTTCTAGTTATAAAGGTTGTTCTGTGCTAAAAGAAGCCAACAAGGCACAATTTGTTCGTGTAACAAAAAAGATTTCGTTTTCAGATGCATTGAAATCTGTGCGTTCTGAAAGTACAGTGATTAAAACTCCCACTCCTGTAGCCCCTCTTGTTGAAGAACAATATTACGCTTATCCCCCGTTGCCAGTGTTGGGCAAGGCTTTGGTCTAAGACCTTCAATTGAAAAGGTAATATCCTGGGCAAAAGACTGACAATACAACTTGCAGCAAATCCTTTGTCAATTATATTTCGTGAGTCTTACACCAAATCGTTGCCCAGTGTTGGAACAATCAAGTCAATTCACTACCACGTCAAGTCAAGCGATCTACTCCAGGCGAACCTGCTAAAACAACAGCGAACAAAGCTCCAATAACAACAGACATATCAGACGACCTGTTGGTCAATCTTATCACAGCTATAGCGGAGTCCATTATTCGACTGCTATTGCCAGTTGTTGGCGGTGATAGAGAGGACGCATCCGCGTGGTTAAAAAAAAAGCCCTTGGAACAGTCAGTGACATGATAGATAAACATTTACGAGGGGATCTTGTTACTCCTATGTACTTATACAGTTTAATTTCAAAGCCAGGTACTCTAACACCTGCGTCTGTTTATGATTGTGAACAATTTTGGGAACACGGGGATGATTAATTCACCGCGTCAGTAATGCACCTTATTTGCATCATGGCTGTCACTATTATTCAATTTAACATACAAAGTATGATTGCTCACGGGTTTGAATTCAAACATTACTTATATAATTTAGAAAAACAACCCGATATCTTATGCATACAGGAAACCTTTCTAAAAGAAATATTACAGTTTTCAATGCCGGGATATATACCTATTAGACAGGACAGAGGCGATGGCACTATTGCTAGAGGTGGGCTAGCGTTTTTTATTAATAAATAATATTGCTTATACCAATATTAAATTACCTGTATTCAAAACTATTGAATGTCAATGTATACAGCTCACTCTGAAAAACACTAAAACGGTCAATATCGTTAATTTATATAACCCCACAAGATACCTTGATATTGAAGATTTTAATAGTCTATATCTACCATTTCAGGCCCAGTTGTATTTTGTGGGGATTTCAATGCGAAAAACATTTTGTGGGGGAATGAGAACACAGATTATAATGGCCGTATAATAAGCGATGTTATGGATATTCATGACCTTGTTTATTTAAATGACGGTTCACCTACACGTTATGATGTACGCACTGGAAAATATAGCGCCATCGATCTAACGTTATGTACTGGTGATCTAGCCAACGCCTCTGATTGGTCTGTAGATTTATCCTCGCCTTGTGCTAGTGATCACTTTCCCATTCACATTCAGCTTGGCCTTACTTTATTTACTAATGACATGGGGGATCCACCTTGGTGGAAACTTAAAAAAGCTGATTGGTCTCTTTTTAATAGGGAATGTAGCAATGTGATTACGGAGCAACTTTACAGCCATGATGTAGATACTTTTCATGACAATTTAATTGGTGCAATTAATGAGGCGGCGAATAATAGTATTACCAGATCAACGGGGAATACAAATAATTTTAAATTACCTGTTCCTTGGTGGGATAATGAGTGTACTAATGCTATTAAACAAAGGAAAAGGGCTAAAATAGGGCACGGCATACCATGCTTGCACAAGATATTATTAATTACAAACAAAAAAGAGCTATTGCCAAAAAAACTATTAAAACTGCACGTAGAAATCACTGGCAAGAATATTGTTCCAAATTAAATTCTGACACGAACATTAAGGAAGTGTGGAGTCCGGTTAAAACTGTTAGTGGGAGTAATACACGCTCCCCTATCCCTACTTTACATCATGGAAATGAGTCTTTTTGTATCAAATGAAGAAAAAAGTAACATTCTTGTGAACAACTTTGCTTTTGTCAGCAGTGATGAAAATTATGATGCAGACTTTGTTATTCATAAGGATGAGGTGGAAAAAGACAATGCTCCTTTATTTAATAATATCTGTTTTGATGATATGCCTATCAATGAAGATTTCACCCTATTAGAATTGAAACAAGCCCTACACTCAACTAAATCTAGTAGCCCGGGCGAAGATGGCATTGGCTATGACATGTATAAACACATGCCAGAGTCTTGTCTGAATGTAATTTTATTACTATTTAACTCTATATGGGCGCGTATGATTTTACCAAATACTTGGACAAAATCTATTGTTACACCGGTACCTAAACCAGGAAAGGATGCTTCTAATCCCACCTCATATAGGCCTATTGCTCTCACATCTAATCTATGTAGATTGATGGAGAAGCTTATTAACAACCGGCTTATGTGGTTTTTAACAAAAAATAATATTTTATCTAAATTTCAAAGTGGTTTTAGAAAAAAACAGGAGCACAACTGATCATGTGATCACTTTAGAAACCTCTATTAAAAGGTCCATTGCAAATAAGGAATACTCACTTGGGGTATTCCTTGATATTGAAAAAGCTTATGACATGGTATGGAAAAACGGTTTATTGATTAAACTAAGTAATATTGGTATTGGTGGTAAAATGCTTGGTTGGATTAAGGGCTTCCTATCCAACCGACGCATTCAAGTTCGTATTGGACAGAGTACATCACGTGTTATGCCAATACAAAATGGTGTCCCTCAGGGAAGTGTTTTATCGCCTACCTTATTTAATATTGCTATAAATGATCTACCCGACTGTCTTGATAACAAAGTTAAGTGCTCTTTGTTTGCCGATGATAAAGCTATATGGTTTTCTCATCGAAACTTCAACTTATGTGTTGAAAAAAATTCAACAGGTCATAGATGATATATTGAAATGGGGGAAAACTTGGGGTTTTAAATTTTCTCCCATGAAATCTGAGGCTGGTTTGCCTGAGCCACTTGTGCTAGTTTACAATGGTGCCAGGTTAAAATGTTCTGATTCATTTAAATATTTGGGGGTTACATTTGATAAATGTCTAATATGGCAAGCCCATATTGATATATTAATTAAGAAATGTCAGAAAACTCTCAATCTTATGCGTTGTGTATCTAAACATAGTTGGGGTGCTGACAAAAAACCTTATTAATGATGTATCGGAGTCTAATAAGATCCCGTCTAGATTACTGTTGCGAGGCATACGACTCTGCATGTGCCTCATTAAAAAACAAACTGGATTCTATACAGTGTCAGGCTCTCCGCATATGCACTGGAGAATTACGTTCAACGCCTTTGCATGCTATACAGGTTGCGTGTGCGGAAATACCACTCTCCATCAGAAGACAGATAAGAACCCTAAAATATTTTATGAAAATTAAACAGTCTATAAATCATCCTACTAGTGATATTCTAGAACCTTCATGGTATGATGGTTTATTTTGGGATAGTAACGTTAAACGTTACTTTCCATTTAATATTAGAGCAAACATCTTGTATGATCAAACAAATGCTGATGTTTTCTCTATTCAAAATTATTTTATGCAAAGTTACCCACCCTGGCTGGTGACTACACCACACATATATATGGGATTACATACACAAATTAAAAAATCTGACCTACCCCATATTATTACTGGATATACAAAAGAATATATTAAATCTAATTGGAGTGAATACAGGCAAGTGTTTACAGATGCCCCCAAGTGTCCAGATACCGGCAGGGTGAGTGCTGCATTTTGCATACCTGAATTAAAATATTCTCAATCCTTTAGAATTAATGATCATGTGAGTGTTTATACAGCTGAGCTGACAGCTATTTTAATGGCACTCAATTTTATTAGAGATACTAGTATATCTAGAGCTGTAATTTTTACAGACTCTCTTAGCTCTCTACAAGCAATGCTTAACTTCTCTTGGAGCCGGTCTTCAAGTATTTTATATGAAATATTATATTTAGTCACTACGATGAGTTATGAAAATATAATAATTTATTTCGACTGGGTCCCAGGCCATTCTGGTATATATGGGAATGAGCTTGCGGACTCTCTTGCTAAGCACGCATCCGCACTTCCAGATGTTAATATACATATGGGATTAACAATTAATGAAGCCATGGCTTGTTTATATCCTTATTTTAATTCCAAATGGCAGGAATGCTGGGATAATTCAGAGAAGGGGCGTTTTTACTATCAATTTCAGCCGTCAGTTACAGACGCCTCTTTGAAATTACCAAATCGCCATGCTTAAATAATTGTTTTTAGACTTCTTATCGGGCATATTCCCTTGAGAATTCATATCTTTATAGATGTAATTTACATCCCACTGGAGTGTGTGATGCGTGTGATGTAGAAGAAAGCATCAGTCACTATTTATTATCGTGTACTCGATTTAATAATCAGAGACTCCACTTTTTTAATGAACTTATATGTGCTGGTGTTTTCAATCATACCATGGAGTCCATCTTAAAGCCTAGAAAAACCCGTGATAAAGTTTTTATGGCTATTTATAGGTTTATGCTGCGCACACGCAGATTTTAATTTGTATTGATTTTATTATTCTGTTCTACATTTCACATCTAGTCTAGGGGAGTGTACAATTGTTGCCTCCCCTTCCACCCTGTGGAATTATTTATAATACATGTAGTTATATTGGTTAATTAATAGTACATGCATATTACAAGTTGATGAATAATAAAATTCTAGAATAGTTTAATATATATTTTCTTACCTGTGGTTAAGAAATGATACCAATATTTCTGCTCTGGTAAAGAGTTTTGTTTTAAATAATGTCTTTGCTTGTTCTGGTTGGACATTGGTGTCTGATGATAGCAGAGGAGGTCCTCATTCACGGTGTTCACCAGGATGAGTATAGATATTACATCAAATCTCGTTTTTATTCACCACATCGTCAAATCTAAATCTACATGATGAGTTTAATTTTTGTTTAAACAAAATATGCATATGCTATATTGGCCTTTTTAATTCAGTTTTATATATTTTTTTTATAGATAGGGTCGTTAGGATTTTATTACCATTAAATTAAGTGTGTTGGTCCGTACATATGCTCCCTTCCTTTTATGTCCCTAACCTCACCATGACATTAAATAACGCCATTGGAGTTTGTTTTTTCTACATGTTTTTTAATCCATTAAAAATCCGTATAGTTGGATATTTTAAATCAATATTTATGTTGTACATCAAACTCAATGCAACGACCTGGCACGCATAATTTTACCAAATTGAAAGCGCCACCCAAATTAAAAATTGATTGATTGCTGGCCCAGAGTATTCCAAAACCAGCATAGCTGACAGTTGTAACGTCGAACAAAGGAAAGAAACAAATCTCATCGCCTATAAAGCGTATGTTGATTTCCCACACCTAAGCGCTGCGTTGATCAGTTCCTTCACCTATAAAGTGAATACTAAACTAAAATACGTATCCGGCGTTGAACGGTTCTGTTCACCTATAAAGTGAATACTGAACGAAATCACCTAGACGGTGTATGCCCACCTACCATAAATTGGTGCAGGCTCTGACAATATGCAGATGCATTCAACTTTAATATATCGAATGAGACACCTATGCCGTACGTGCTCACCTACCATAAATTGGTGCAGGCTCTATTAATATGCAGATAAGTGTTAACTAACACCAGCTGAACACCAATTAACAGTGTTAACTAACACCAACAAATGGTGTTGAAGCTGGCTCAACACCATTTTCTAGTGTTGACTGACAAGTGCTGATGCTGGCTCAACACCAATTAACAGTGTTAACTAACACCAATAAATGGTGTTGAAACCGGCTCAACACCATTTTTTAGTGTTGACCGATGAGTGCGGATGCTGACTCAACACCGAATAACGGTGTTGACTAACACCGATAAATGGTGTTGGGGCAATATGGTGTAGGGCGTAACTCAACACCAATTTTTAGTGTTAATTAGCACCATTTTTCTGACTGTGCTGTGATTTATTCTAGGGTTTCATCAATTATATTGGCATGCATCTCCAGTAATATTATAACCAGGTTGGCTCACTGGTTATCACATTAATAAGCAAGTCATAGTCCATGTTAAGTATATACACAACCTAGCTTTATTTACCCTAATCTAATTATCTAACTTTGACGTAATATTAATTCCAATATACACAATTATACAGCACTTCCAGTTATTACAGAAACTATATGTTAGTACATATAGTAATCTACATTTACAAGTGTTACCTATATAACTTACATCTATGAACTGCCTTGGCGCTGCAAAGTCGCATGCCAAGATGAAATCTAAAAGTGAACTGACTTAATTTCATACTGCCCAATATTTATATCATTGGAGTTTTAGCGAGATCTCCAGGTAGTGATTCCTAACAATCACAAATACTGTTTGACTATAAGTTAAGTAATTCTAATGTCTTGACATGTCTATCGGTTATCCTGTTCATTCTATATGACGTCTCCAATAACAGTAGGGAGTCTGACCTAATAACAACAAAGGATTATCTTAGACTAAAATGACAGTCTGACTACAATTGACACCTGACTCCTGTCTTTGCACCAGCTGGTCAGAACTCGTCTAACAACACTAATTGAATGTCAACTTCAAGAGTTATGAACTAATCAAACTGTTATCAAAACATCTTATTACAAAAGTAAACTCATAGCATTAAATCCTAGTTATAACATGTGTTACATAATATTGAGTGTATACATTTATCAGTAACTAATATTTACAGCTTGCATATATGGTAATTTAACTCTACTTATAATGCTAATTCACAATAAACAAACATTAAATAATAATGGAATATACATGTAATTGAGGTATATGTACATGTTTTATGGCTCTGTTATAATATGTATCTAGTGCTGTGATTTATTCTAGGGTTTGATCAAATACGTTAGCATGTACACCTGGTAAGTTGCATATAAAGCATTGTGAGTCATTATTCATGCGTCTCAAGTAATACATGAATGTATCTAGTGCTGTGATTTATTCTAGGGTTTGATCAAATACATTACCATGCGCACCTGATAAGTTGGATATAAAGCATTGTGAGTCATTATTCAATATGTTAGTATACTTATCTTGCCAATGATGTGATTTTTTTGTGACCAATATCAGCATACATCTGTAGTAATGCGTACCAACTTCAATGATATATTGTATTCGTCCTGCATGAAATCCCTGGCAAAAGCTATTATTTGATATTAGATTATTAGTTTCTAATTCATCATGCACTTTTTGTGAAGAACTAACATCAATAAGACATTTAAGCAATCGTATCTCTCTACTAAGCTGTGCGTGTGAAATTGTGTAATAATTGTGTTCAAAAATATTTGTAATCAATTTAATTCAAATAGTTTAATAGCCAGATATGAAGTTAGGTTTTTTCACGTTTACCCCATTACATCATACCTTATTTGCGAATGTGGACCATCGCTTTGAAATATCCGTAACACTATTACTGGAGTTAAAAACACTCGGTTTTAGGTCCCCTGTTATTCCTTATATATATATATATATCAATGACATGTTTGGTAAAATTATCATTATCACAAACTTTTTCGCCGAGGACTCGTCTCCGCATCATTCGATCCTAAATATTTTTGAAATTCAACTAACCTTGAATAAAGATTTGGAAATCCTACTCGAATGGTCCATGCAACAGTTCATAGAGTTCTATGCCTTCAAAACAAATTTTCTAGTATTCATTAATAAAATTGGAATGATACACATACTCAAATTAAAGCTGGGCGTTAAGTCCTATCATTGTTATCTGAAGTTTGTTATATCAGTCGTGAGTATGATTCAGTGGTGTCTGATGTTGTACCATTATGGGATGAGAAAATAAAAACAAAATAGAAAAGACTAGTTATCATCGAGCGAATTGTCACGGGCCTACCAATGTTCGCTAGAAGAGTGTATATCTTTTGATAAAGGTTAAGAAACAATTAATGTCAGAAGGGAAGTCATAATAATGAAACTAATGTATTAAATATACAACAGCGAAGTTTCCAAATATAATTGAAATTTTAGTATTCCCTGAGCTGGAGAGGTCACGCATTATAATCTTTAAAATAATTTAAACTGTGTAAATTGGAGTGATATGCAATAGGTCGGAAAAATTGACGATGTCTGGTGACAAAAAAAAACAACCGTGTGACATCCCTCAGCACCTCACATTCAGATCCAAGAATACGATGGATTCTCGCATGTAGCCTAAGTAGCTCAGTCGCGTTTTTATCTCGGCTTACGAAGTAAAGGGGAGATATTGGGAGGGGGGAAAGAGGATGTCGTCGTCGGTGTCGGTGTCGGTGTCCCCTGCCTGGAAATGATAAGGTTTTTGGTTTAGCAAATTAAGAAAAAATCTAGAAAAAATATGGGGGGTGGGTATGCCACCTGGGGGTACTACCCCTGGGACGCTCCAATGTTAAAATCCCTATGAATGAGTTTTGCGTTTAGCTGAAGTGCACGTGTACATCTGTACTTAGAAAGTTTGTTGCAGTTGTCAGCTGTCATTGGATGATTATGAAACTTGATACACATGTTTCTTATGATTAGAGGACGTACCTGTGCTATTTTTGAGAAGAAATATAAATTTTGCTCCAAATTATGACAAATGAATGAGTTTTCTGTTTAGGTAAATTGTACATGTAGGCCTCTATATGTATACCTGTACATGTACATGGTGAGTTTGCTGCAGTTGTCAGCTCTCATTGGATGATTATGAAACTTGGTACACGTGTTTCCTATGATTAGAGGATGTACCTGTGCTATTTTTGAGAAGAAATATTAATTTTCCTCCAAATCATGGCAAATGAATGAGTTTTCTGTTTAGGTAAATTGTACATGTAGGCCTCTACATGTATACCTGTACATGTACATGGTGAGTTTGCTGCAGTTGCCAGCTCTCATTGGATGATTACAAAACTTGGTACACATGTTTCTTATGATTAGAGAATGTACCTGTGCTATTTTTGAGATGAAATATTAATATTTCTCCAAATTATGTCAAATGATGGAGTTTTGCGTTTAGCTGAAGTGCACATGTACATCTGTACACCACAGTTTGCTACAGTTGTCAGCTGTCATTGAATGATTATGAAACTTGGTACACATGTTTCTTGTGATTAGAAGATGTACCTGTGTTATTTAGGAGATGAAATATTAATTTTTGTCCATACTTAGGTTTGTGTCTAGATAATCTGCCAATAATAATGTAGATGTATATAGATGTACACCTGTACATGGAAAGTTTTCTGAAGCTGTCAGCTTTCATTGGATGAGTTTGACACTGGCTACCCATGTTCAATATGATTCGAGGATGTGCATGTGCTATTTAAGAAATATGACATTAAATATGAATTTTTGTCCTAATTATTGCATTTTAGACTTTGTACCTTCCCATTGATAAGGTTTTTGTTGGGCAAAAGTTTACATGCACATCTGTACATGGAAAGTTTGTTGAACCTTTCGTGGGATGATTATAAAACTTGGTAGACATGTTTCATGTTTTCCTGGGTCACAGCTCTCCCAAAGTAATCCCACACGGGACTGACCTATCCAGCTGTATTCCCAAATGGCATTGGCCTATCCAGCAGTAATGCCACACGGGACTGACCTAGCCAGCAGTAATCCCGTACGGAACTCAACTATCCAGCAGTAATCCCAGATCGAACTGGTCTATCCAGCAGTAATCCCATTTGGGACTGGCCTATCCAGCAGTAATCTCACGCAGGACTGACCTATCCAGCAGTAATCCCAAATGGCATTGGCCTATCCAGCAGTAATGCCACATGGGAC
The DNA here is from genome assembly GCA_036873755.1 of Hanleya hanleyi. Lineage (NCBI taxonomy): Eukaryota > Metazoa > Mollusca > Polyplacophora > Lepidopleurida > Hanleyidae > Hanleya > Hanleya hanleyi. The sequence goes on from JAVTVY010012673.1 coordinate 46,015, forward strand.
TCACCTATCCAGCAGTAATCCCAGACCTGACTGGCCTATCCAGCAGTAATCTCACATGGGACTGGCTTATCCAGCATTAATTCCACACAGGACTGGCCTATGCAGCAGTAATCTCACATGGTACTGACCTATCCAGAAGTAATATGACACTTGACTGCAATATGCAGCAGTAATCCCACATGGCACTTTCCTATCCAGCCATAATTCTACATGGGTCTGACCTATCCCGCCGTAATCCCACACAGGTTTAGCCTTTCCAGCAGTAATCTCACATGGGACTGACCTCTCCAGCCATAATCCCACACAGGATTGCCGTATGCAGCAGTAATCCCACACTGGACTGCCTATGCAGCAGTAATCCCACACGGGACAGTCCTATCCAGCATTAATCCCATACGAGACTCATCTGTCCAGCAGTAATCCAAGACAGGACTGGCCTATCCAGCAGTATTCCCACTTGGGACTGGACTATCCAGCAGTAATCCCACAGGGGACTGGTCTATCATCTCACATGGGACTGACCTATCCAGCAGTAATCTCACACTGGACTGCTCTATGCACCAGTAATCCGACGGCACTGACCTATCCATCCTACATGGGATTAACTTATATACCAGTAATCCCACATGGGGCTGATGTTATTGTCTGTCCCAGATAATCTATTCCAGACATTATTGTCTGTACCACATCACCTATTCCAGACCTTATTGTTTGCTCTACATGTATGCTTTCAATACTGCTGCACTTTCGGCGGATGACCCCGCAAGGCGAGATGTTGGGGTTCTCAGAACGCTTGTTATTGCAGCTGTTCATGTGGAGACAATTAAGTATCCCCACAGCCCCTAGCACCAGCTTAAGCGGAATTAGATACGCCAGCTCGGGAGCTGTGATGATGGACCAGCTCAAACAACTCAGCTGGTGTTAATGGATGAGCATCGTGGACATCTTATGGAGGAAATGCCCCAACATGGGATAAACCAGGTAAATGCAATCCCAGAACTATCATACTTAATATGTTTTTAAAACGTTTAGTCAGAAGGGAAGTCAGGAAAATGAAAATAATGTATAAACTATACAACAATTCCCGAATATATTTGTGATTTGAGTATTCCATTAGTTGAAGAGGTCACGCCTTATAACATAAATTATAATTTTAAGAGGTCACGTCTTATAACGTCAATTGTAATTTCAACCGTGTAATTCCCAGAACTATAATACCTAATAAGTTTTAGAAATATTTTATCCCTTCAACCATGTAGCTGTGGAACAACACTGAATTTGCAACAAGGAATAGAGTTAGTGTGCGGCAACTGAGATCTGAAATATTAATAGTGTAGTACAAATAACTCAAAGCTCCAGTCACTTAAACTCCGGCTTGTCTCGACTTGACATGATTAATTGTACTGAATGTGACAGTGGAGATTCCTCTGACGATGACGAACATTATTCCATTCATTCCGTTAATTTGAGATTTAAGTTTCAGATCAGAGCAAATTCATTTTCGTTTCAGTATATCCTGTCTGGAAACATTCTCAGACTCATCATAATTCCAATGTCAGAATTTTTCATGCAGACAATAATACAAAGATATAATCTGACTAATCAAGGGAAACTAAAATTCTCCATATGCTCGGCATATATAGAATGGTATGCCGCCCACACTCCTTGTTTTCGCTTACCAGATACCTTATTCGGGGTAATATGTAAATTATTGTATACCATGTCCAAGCTAAGGGAATTGTACACTATGTTATTTTATACGTGAAATATCAAGCAGCCGCAATTGTAGTTCAAAGGCCTCAAAAAAAAAATTCACCACTATTCACTAATAGGAACTTGTTAAATAATCCGAAATGCTTTTTTAAGGGAACACCATCGAACCGTGGGTGTGATTTTCCAAGGCGATTGTAAATGAGCAACCGATACTGTCCATACCATCAACTCATCACCGAGAAAATTGGAATGATACAAAAACGCAAAATGAAACTGGCCACAACTCCCTATCATATTTATCTGAGGTTTGTGAGACCTATCACTGAGTTTGTCTCAGTGGTGTCGAAGGGTTGTACTATTATGGGATGCGAAAAAAAATGTAGAAAAGCCCAGTTATCCACCGAGCAAATTGTCACGGGCCTACCAATGTTGGCTTGAAGAGAGTATATATTCTGATAAAGGTTAGGAAACATTTAAAGTCAAAAGGGATGTCATGAAAATGAAAATAATGCATAAACTTTACAGCAGTTCCCGAATATATTTGTGATTTGAGTATTCCATTGGGTGAACCTTAAAAACCTCAAATATTGTATCCCTTCAACCATGAACCTGTGGAACAAAACTGAATTTGCAACAATTAATAGAGCTGGTGTTCGAGAAGTGAGCAATGAAATATTAATAGAATAATACAAATAATACAGTCGATAAACAATATTTTTATCTCCTGAATGTTAAAATCAAGGGAAGTAACTGAACAAAACGTCGAATCGGCTCAAAAACGATGTGTGTACATCTACACATGGTACCGATCATATGTACTAAATTTCAAAGAATCCATCGAAAAGTTTGAGACGAGTTGCGCTCACGAAGACAGTAGGTGGAAAACAAATATTTCAGACCAAATCAAGGAGAGTAACTCAAGAAACTTTAAATTTCGGCCATGTTCGCTCTGATCCGTTTGTCCTAAGCGTGTTCGGGCAGTCCGTGATCCTGAACAGGACAGAAGCTTTATTTATAAAAAAAAATCGGTAAGCCATCATCTATCGATGCTCTTCCTGGGAGCCGAGTGCTATAACAATCATAACAAGCAGCCAGAGGATGCTAGGTCCCCCGCCGAAATGGCAGCAATATCTTTAAGTATTGTTGGTCTCAGGTGATATACATGAGGGAGGGACCTACTTCTTCATAGGCGCTAGATGGAAAATGATCATTTTGCCTGCCCAAGTTTTAAGATCAACTCAGAAAGGTTGAGTGAATGTTGATTGCTGGCTAAAATGAATGACAAAACTGTTTTATCTGATTGGATGGGTTTTCAGATGCGCAGCTTCATAATATGTTTAGAATAATGTATAATTTGGTAAACATGAAAATATGTCAGGTATCGCTAGTTCAAAATGGTCTTTTAGGTGAATAAATATGACAAAGTGAAATTATATAATCCAGTATTATATATATAATTATATATATGTATGTATATTATAATCCAGTCATAAGTCAGCGAATAGACAGATTCTCCTTCGTGTTCTCAATGATAGAAAGCGAGCCATTTTATGCACATTAGAACAGTGAGTCTGTGTTAAAATTCAAAGTATACACACCTTAAGCTTGAATGAAGCATTGAAAAGTGCATACAAAGTTTGAAATATATGTGTTAAGGCAGTGTGATGTCACTGGACCACCAAAGAATACCATGCTTCATTTGCAATTGTAGTGGCCAAACAGCGATGTCTCCCTCCATCGGTGTGATTTCTTGTGATCCGTTTTTCGTTTCCTTGTGCTGGTTAGGATCTCATGCGCGGCGGTCCTGTTGTGGCGAGTAAAAGTTTAGTGCGAGCTGAATTGTTTTGTTCAGACGTGACAAAGGGACCCTCTAGTTAAAATAGGCACCGAGGTCAACCATAAACGGTAAATAAGCGAAATCATTATTTATTGTATTTGTCGAAATGTTTTGTTTCTTTGTAAGAGTAGTTTGTGATCCAAGAATGTTAGTAATTAATGGGTTTGGATATTTTATAACGTGGTAACTAACTGTATTTGTGCGCTGTGATTGAAAGTGAAGAAACGTTAACCGATCTGCTTTATTATTGTTTCTGATACGTTTCTTTGTTTCTGACTCTGTTTTTAGTCAATCTGATTGAACTTTCCATGGTGATTTGAATCCTGTTTAAAGTGCTGTACAAAGGTTCGCAATCAGGAAGGAGGACTTTTGTTTGGAAAACCCTCAATCTGGTTATCATAGCTGACAGATGGGTTTCATGTGAACAACATTTGTAAACAGAGGTGTATAAAGATCCGCATATTACAGAAATCAGAATTGACGTTGTTTATTCCTTGGTTAACGACTCCTACATCTATATCTATTGACGTTTATGGCCCATGGAGGAGGGTAATCCCGACACTGAAGACGCTCAGCGTTTGGATGGTGAAAAACGAGAGCGTAAATTGACTGAGAAAGGTAGACAATTCATGATGGAAGGCAGACAGAAGCAGTTGTCTTCTCTCTTTAAGAAGCTAAAGAGCGCATCTGAGAAAGTCAATTATTTGATTGTGGACAGAAGCCCCACAAAGACTGTTCAGTGTGCATATGCTGATTGGCTAAGTTTATTGGAGACATATCTGCTGGCTGAAGAGGAATTTTTCGAAGTTATGAATGAGGACGACAAAGACGATTTTGTCGAGAATTTCCGAGACCCAAGAGACCTATTTATCAAGAACTTTAAGAAAGCCGTCGAGACTTGGTTTGAGACTGATATGTCGGAAAATCCTCAGATTAATCATCCCCCAAAGTCACAGACGGGGAAGATGAACAAACCGACGTCAGAAGCTTCCAGCTCTTCCTTGTCATCGGCACGTGTTAAGGAAGAACAGAATCGTGCGGCACTGGCAGTGAGGAGGAAGGCTATGGAAGAAAAGAAACAGTTGGAGCTAGCTAAGTTGAATCTTCGCATGAAGGAAGAAGAATATTTAATAAACACCGAAATGGCGATTTCAGATGCAAAGAGCAAAGTGTTAGATAGCTATGACAGAGAAATGTTGGACAATGTAATTCATGCAGGATCTCTTCATTCTAGCATCAAGAAATCATATAAACCGAATGCAGAGAGTATGGTTAAGGATAGCTCTGAGTTAAATCCCTACAGTTTGAGTTTCTTAAGAGAGTCTGTAGTGCATGAGAAACATGATGGAAAAATTTTAGGTGCCATGTATGAAAGAGCAAATGAGACCAGTATGCAAACAGGAGGCATAAACCTAGGTGGTATGAAAGATAGTCCAATGTACATGTATGGTGGCACAAACCTTTCAAATGTTCACGAGCAACAGAAAAGCCAAAGAGCGAATGTGGGTTCTTTGAGGTTTGGTTTAAATGAAGGCATTTCGGGGTTAGGTGAGGATGCTAATGTGTCACTTACAGGCCGCCGTGTGTGTGAGACTGGACCAGCATTGAGTGGCGAATGTAATCGAATTTCTTCGCAGGAACTTGGCGGGGGCGGCGCTGCTGGGCTCGCAGGCCATACGAACGATGCTGTCCAGGTAGGTGGTACAATTTCTCACCCTGTTCACACTGGCGATATCTCATTTCATGTGCCTAATCAGTCTGTTTCAGGTTTCAGTGCACGAGAAGACATTGCATCTTCAGTCATACGGCATCTACACAAACCGATATTTGAGGTAAGAAAGTTTGGAGGAAATGCTATGGAGTTTCGTAAATTTATTAGACAGTTTCAAGCTAGGGTGGTGGCAAATACCGACAATGATGACGAAAGGATGAACTATTTGGAACAGTTCACATATGGCGAAGCGAACAAGGTCGTGACTGGGTTCAGCCATCTTGATGCTACAGAGGGATTTTCTGCGGCTGTCCGAGAATTAGAAGATCGCTATGGAGATAGCGAAGTGATAGCACATGCCTTCATTAAGAAAGCCCTTAATTGGCCTTCGATCCGTGCTGATGATTCTAAAGGGCTTGATGAATTCTCACTTTTCTTAGTAGAGTGTGAGAACGCAGTTCGGAGTATTGAGGCTCTTAAAGTCTTGGAGTACTCTGATAATATGAAGCGCTTGGTGGGCAAGCTCCCTTTTTACATGCACGACCGCTGGCGAAATATTGTCCAGCAAACCAAGAGGCAGGGTCATACAGCTAATTTCCAACATCTGGTGAAATTTGTTAAAGATGAGGCTAAGAAGTCGATTGATCCAGTGTACGGAAAAGAAGCTCTAATCGCTGATCAGAAGACTAAGATGACCAAAGAAAAGAACCCCAGACGTCCTCCGCCCAATCGTGTAAAAGGAAGTTTTGCCGTGGGTCACTCTGAAGAACCCAGCGTTCAGCAGGAAAGTAAAATTAAGGTGAGTATGAGTGACGGTAAATCTACGGTTGACGAGAGGTCACAAAATTTCAGGACGAAACAGTCGATTTACTGTACCTACTGTGAAGTTGGTTCTCACAACTTGGATGCATGTCGGCGACTTACTGCCCTACCACCACGTGAAAGATTCGACTATGTAAAGAATAAAGGGCTCTGTTTCGGTTGTTTGCGTCCTCATCATATGAAGCAGAATTGTAGGAACAAAGCAACATGTGACATTTGTAAACGGCGACATCCAACGGTGCTCCATATAGGTGAAAAGACCTTTTCCAGTGGAGAAACCATACAAATGCTCCCTGATACCGATGTGAAACGAGTAGCTGAGGCTAACGTGTCCAGCAGCCTCTGTGGTCAGCTTGGGGACGAAGAAGGCAGCTGTGCGATGGCCATCATTCCCGTTTGTGTCAAGTTGAAGAATAAGGTACACTCGGTGGAAACATATGCCTTCTTTGACACTGGAAGCAGTATTTCGTTCTGCACAGACAACTTACTTCGACAACTAGGAGTTACAGTTAAGTCATTGCAACTCACTTTGGATACGATGGGAACGATACATCAGATGGATACACAGGCAGTCAAAGGTCTACAGGTTTGTGACCTGGAACTCGGAAATACGGTAGACTTACCGCGAATATACAGTAAAGACCGGCTACCCGTATCCAAGGAACATATTCCTACTCAACAGGACTTAAATGGCTGGCCTCATCTACAGGACATTACCCTTCCGCAGGTAAACGCTGAAATTGGTTTGATGATAGGCAGTAATGTTCCGGACGCGTATTCGCCATTCGAAGTGAAGACGGGTCCACGTGGAAGTCCTCACGCCACCAGGACTTTGCTTGGCTGGGTTGTGTGGAACGTGGTTCGCAAGGGAGATAACCTAACTGCAGCGGACAACGGAAGCTATTCCAATATTGTAAATAGGGCCCAGGTGACAGCCATACGAGAGGCGGAAGAGCTACAAAGCCTAGACCGTTTGTTGCAAGAAGCCATCAACCGTGACTTTCCTGAACGTGTGATTGAAGACAAAAGGGAGTGTTCTGTTGAAGATTGTAAGTTCTTACAGCAAGAAGAGAATTCAATACGTATTATTGACGGTCATTACTCTATGGACTTACCATTTCGCGATAGATCCGTGAAGATGCCAGACAATGAATGCCATGCTTTGAAGCGTTTAGAAGGTTTGAAACATAAGCTGCAGAAGAGCGAGCAATTCAGAGAAGATTACATCGGCTTTATGAAGAAGATGCTTGACAAGGGCTACGCCGAGAGAGTTCCCACGGATGACCTTGAAGGGGATGATGGTCATGTGTGGTACATCCCACACCATGGGGTGTATCACCCTCAGAAGCCCGGTAAGATCCGCGTAGTGTTTGATTGCTCTGCTTCTTTCATGGGAGTGTCTCTCAATGACCAGCTGCTTCAAGGGCCGAATCTCACCAACAGTCTTGTTGGCGTCCTTATACGATTCAGAGAGGAACCGATCGCGATCATGGGAGACATAGAGTCTATGTTCTTTCAAGTGAGAGTGTCGCCTAAGGACACGAACTACTTACGCTTTTTCTGGTGGCCGAACAACGACTTCAGTAATGCACCAGTACCTTATCGTATGCTGGTACATTTGTTCGGCGCTGTATCTTCGCCCAGCTGTTCGAATTTAGCGCTTCATCATACAGCTGACGATAACTCGGATCATTTCCCACAAGCTCCAGTAGATGCTGTGAGGAAGAACATGTATGTGGATGATCTTTTAGCTTCTACCGGTTCTGAAGATGAGGCGATAGCCCTCATTGAAGATACGACTCGCTTATGTGCCTTAGGTGGATTTCGACTTACCAAATGGGTGAGTAACCGCTGTAAGGTTTTGGAATCCGTTCCCACAGGCGAGAGAGCTAAAGAACTGGAACAAATCACTTTGGACAACCAGGCCCTCCCATGTGAGCGAGCACTCAGAGTTTATTGGTGTGTTAAATCAGACTCGTTTGGATTCAAGATCCATCTGCGTGACAAACCTCTTTCAAGACGAGGGATTCTATCAGTGGTCAGCTCGGTGTATGATCCTATTGGCCTGGCAGCACCATTCATTCTGAGTGCCAAGATGTTACTGCAAGATTTATGCCTTAGGAAAATAGGATGGGACGAGACAATCCAGGGTTCCGATGCTAAGACATGGCTCACTTGGTTAGCAGAAGTGCCACATTTAGAAGACCTTCATGTCACCCGGTGCTACAAACCAGCTGGTTTTGGACAAGTGAAGTCTTGTCAGATCCACAACTTCTGCGACGCCAGCAGCAAAGGTTACGGTGTTGTAACATATCTCAGACTGACGAATCAAAGTAATGAAATCCATTGCTGTTTCATTATGGCTAAGGGACGGGTTGCTCCACTCAAAAAGATAACGATCCCTAGGATGGAGCTCACAGCACCTACTGTTGCAGTTCGCCTAAACAAGATGATAACGGACGAGTTAAACTACGAAGTGGATAGAACCTGTTATTGGACTGACAGCATGGCCGTTCTTCGGTATATCGCTAATGAAAGCTCACGGTTCAACACCTTTGTCGCGAATAGATTAGCCATAATTCGCGACGCCTCTGATGTTCTCCAGTGGAGACATGTTGAATCAGAGCTCAATCCGGCTGATTGTGTTTCTAGAGGGCAGCCAATCAAGAAGTTTCTCCGGAATCATCAGTGGTTGCGGGGTCCTGACTTCCTCTGGAAGGATGAGTTTGAATGGCCGCGTGGCGTTGACGACCCCGAACCCTTAGATGAGAACGATGCTGAAGTGAAACATGTAACATGTTCACCTGTGGTTGCAAAACCTCCGTTGGTAACAGTGGATACCTTTCTGATTTACTTCTCCGATTGGACGAGATTGAAGAAAGCTGTTGGATGGATGATAGTAGCTATCAGAAATCTAAAGACCTTCGTGAATCGAAGAAAAGTCCTTGTAAATATGATCGGACTTCAGGAACTGAATGTCCAACGGCAGAAACTTCTACTAGAAGAAGAAATCAGAAAGGTTCGGCAGGCCAGACTTGTTACATCCAGAGAAAACCTTAAGGCCACTAGACTAACAGTTGAAGTGCTGCAAGAAGCGGAAGTGGCGCTAATTAAGTATACACAGCGACAGTGTTTTCCAGAAGAGTTTCAAGCGCTTAGTATGGCCCACAGACTGAAGAAGTCATCCTCACTGCACAAGTTGGATCCCATGGTGGCTGGTGGCTTGATACGTGTTGGTGGACGTCTTGAACGTGCCCAGGTACCATACGACGCAAAGCACCAAATTATATTACCGAAAGATTCAGTAGTTTCCCGACTGATATTGGAACATACACATCGGAAGATTGGGCATTTGGGGAAAAACTCGATCCTAGCTATCTTAAGGCAGCGCTATTGGATGTTGGGCGTCACATCAGCAATAAAGGCATTGGTTCGTAGATGCGTCTTATGCCGCAAGTATCAGGCCCCCAGCGCAGAGCAAAAGATGGCTGATCTGCCTCCTTCCCGCCTTACACCAGATGACCCGCCTTTCACCAGGACGGGCATGGACTATTTTGGACCGATCCAGATTAAGAGAGGAAGAAGCGTTGTTAAGAGATACGGAGTCATATTTACTTGCATGACGATCCGAGCCGTACACCTTGAGGTAGCGTTCTCTCTTGATACTGATTCATGCATAAATGCGATACGTCGCTTTATCGCCAGACGGGGGCCGGTAAAGTATATTCGGTCTGATAATGGGACGAATCTGGTTGGTGCTGAGCGTGAGCTCAGAGAAGAAATCCAAAGGTTGAACACATCAAGAATTCATGACTCGATGGCTCAAACGGAAATCGTGTGGGATTTCAATCCGCCTGCAGCGTCTCACTTTGGAGGAGTCTGGGAGAGGCTTATCCGGTCCGTGCGGAAGATCCTGTACTCGCTGATGCATGAGCAGACAATCAAGCTCGATGATGAAGGATTACAAACGCTATTTTGCGAAGTGGAGAGCGTGATGAATGGTCGGCCCCTCACGGAAGCTCCGAATAGCCCGAACGACTTAGATGTCCTTACTCCTAACCAACTTCTTCTTCTACAACCAGGTGAGTATTTCCCTCCAGGAAATTTTAACCGGAACGACTGTTATACACGTAGACGATGGCGACAGATCCAATATCTCGTTGACGTCTTCTGGCACAGATGGATAAAGGAATACCTACCGATGCTTCAGAGTCGTCAGAAATGGCTTTATCCTCGGAAGAACGTACAATTAGGTGATATTGTATTGATTATGGACAACTCGCCACGCAACTCCTGGTGCCTTGGACGGGTAATGGAAGTGATCAGCGACAAGAGAGGGCTGGTTCGGATGGTAAAAGTGAAAACCAAGACTTCCATTCTTGAGCGCCCCATTGCCAAGCTCTGCGTAGTTCTTGAAGGTGATGCTGAGTAGAGAGCTCAGTCCATCAGGTAATTTGACTTTAATGACCTCATTAATTGTTTGCTTATACATTTATCATGTTTGGCCAGTGTGACAGTGGTGATATAATTGTGCCGCTGGCCTGGACACAATTAGGGGGCCGGTATGTAGTGGCCAAACAGCGATGTCTCCCTCCATCGGTGTGATTTCTTGTGATCCGTTTTTCGTTTCCTTGTGCTGGTTAGGATCTCATGCGCGGCGGTCCTGTTGTGGCGAGTAAAAGTTTAGTGCGAGCTGAATTGTTTTGTTCAGACGTGACAAAGGGACCCTCTAGTTAAAAT
>JAVTVY010012674.1:0-57352 GCA_036873755.1 Hanleya hanleyi
CAGAGAAAGGTCTACAATTTTGTGCTTCTGAGAATATAACATATATCACAGCTTATATTGAATGATACACTAAAATGAGCTTAACTCTTGGTACATGTAACTAGTTGACCTTGGAGCAAGAGCCGAGAGCTCACATATCCCACACTGAAATCGACAATAGTCAACCACAAGAAAATAGTAGTTTTCCTGCAAATGGATTTCTTTCAAACGAGAAAATTTTTAATGAAGGAAGAAGAAACTGATGAAGTAAACCTTTGTCCTTGAGTTAATAAACAGGTGTGAAGTTCATAAAGGACCCCTCTCCCCATTAAATTAGTAAATGTATGGTTTTTATTTCACAACAGTTTAACTAAATGTAGCTGTTTCAAACTCCACAAGACAAATGCTATATATATGTAGGGAAGAGCACTCTGAATATTCCAACCTAACACATATAGTCAGCTAAACTTGATTCAGTTTTGGGGGACTGTGACCTTGACCTTTGACAAATTGATGTATGGCTCCTCTTTGCCATGCGAGTAAGGTATACTCAAAGTTTGGTACCAATCCATACCTTGAAAGTAGAGTTATCGCACGGACAACAAATGTTAATGGATGAATGGACAGAACGCAGCCAACATCAACATTGCATTACATGACCTCATCTTCGACAGGCATAGGAAAATGTGACTTTTAATGATTTCCTGATTTTGGGGTCACAGTGACCTTGACCTTTGACCTTGACCTAAATATTGGTACATGACACATTGTCTTCCCTCAATGTATCAATGGACACAAAAAAATCATGATTTTTATGAATTTCATGATTTTGGGGGTCACAGTGACCTTGACTTTCGGCCTTGACCTACATTTTGATACGTGACACATCATGTCCTCCTAATGTATCCAGACACAAAAAAAGTAATTTTCAAAGATTTCTTGATTCTGGAGTCACAGTGACATTGACCGTGACCTAAATTTTGGTACATGATAAACTGTCTCCCCGTAATTTCTCAATGGACACAAAAAACCCATGATTTTTAACAATTTCAAGATTTTGGGGTCAGTGACCTTGACCTTTGACCTTGACCTACATTTTGGTATGTGACACATCGTGTCCCCCAAATGTATCTACTGACACAAAAGAAATGTTGTTTTTAAAATTTTCTGATTTGGGGGTCACAGTGACCTTTGACCTTTGACCTTGATCTAATTTTTGGTATGCGACACTTCATTTCCCCCTATTGAATTCACTCACAAAGAATTGGTAATTTTTAATGCTTTCCTGATTTTTAAGTCGCACTGAGTTTTGACCTTGATTCTGGGGTCACAGTGATCTTGACTACTGACCCGGGTCTAAATTTTGGTACATGACAAAACGGCTACCCGTAATTTCTCAATGGACTAAAAAAATCATGATTTTTAACAATTTCATGATTTTGGGGTTACAGTGACCTTGACCTTTGGCCTTGACCTACATTTTGATATGTGACACATCATGTCCCCCTAATGTATCTACTGACACAAAGAAATGTTATTTTTAATAATTTCCTGATTTTGGGGATACAGTGACCTTTGACCTTCGACCTTGACCAATATTTTGTTATGCGACACTTCATTTCCCCCTAATGAATCCACTCATAAAAAATTAGAAATTTGTAATGAATTCCTGATTTTTCGGTCACACTGACCTTTGACCTCTGACCTCGACCTACATTTGGTATGCAACATATCTTTTTCCCCTAGGCATCCACTCATCAAAAATTAGAACTATAGATAGAAAACTGTCAATGATTCAGGATTTCCTGATTTTAGGCAACAGTGACCTTTGACCTCTGGCCGCGACCTCAATTTCGGTACGCGACACATCGTCTTCACCTAGCGTATCCACTCACAAAAAATTGCAACTGTGGATAGAAAACGTTCACAGATATAGACCGGACACGAACACTTCAGTGATTTCCCGTTTTTTACGCCAGTGACCTTTGACCTCTGACGTTGACCTTCATTTTGGTACGAGACACATCGTCTCCCCATAGGGTATCCACTCACCAAAAATTAGAACTGTAAATAGAAAACTGTTCCAGATATAGACCGGACACGACGGATGGACAGACGGACAGACGGTCACACGGACGGAAACCGCCATCACATAATACGTCCGCCTTTTGGCGGGCGTATAAAAATGGTTGATGAAGAGACAAGTTAATAATACTAACGTACATATATTGGAGGCTAATACTAACACACCTGTATATCTGCTGGATAATTAACACACTTGTACAGCGCTCAAAATTTGGCGCGCGCAAAATTTTCACGTGTATGTTACGCAAATCCGAAATGACCAGAACTAAATATCGGTTACATGAATGCACCTCTGGTATATGCTCTGGTAACAAGAGTCCCAATCTCTTCTCTGTCTGCTCATGCACTGTGCAAACTTTAACCACATGGAGTGTGTCTAAATTCAGTATGCAAAATGACTGAGTTGGTGTATTTTGGCTACATTGTTTTAAAAGTGAAATTATGTCAGAAAATACACATGCTTTATGGCATGTATGGTACATGTATATACCATCCCTTTGCACTGGAATGGAACGAGCCATTTGAACTCTTGACCTTGAACTTGCAAATTCCCACCAATTTTGTTTCATTGACTTTGTTAATGATATAAGTTCCACTATGATGATTTCATTGGCTGAGAACAGTCAACGCGTCATGAATTTACTTTTCTGGGGCATGCACATAATCTTATTCTGTCATGCCAAATAAGGACTCATCCAAGCCTAGCCCAAGCATGCAACTTGCATGTGGTTTCGAGTGCACGGATGGGAAATTTTACGACAGCTGGAGATGTCATTAAATTTTATTCTGACTGAGGAAAACATGCTAATAGTGAACAACATGATATTTATGAACTTGAAGCCAAGAACTTAACAGCAGCGGCCGAAGATGTCATATCATTTTATTCTGACTGACGAAAACAGGCGAGTGGTGAACTTTTATTTCATGTTTCAATAATTTGCGCAACCAATTGGTTACGTACAAATTAACATCGTAACCGAACAATAAGTTACATGTACGTAAGCCAAAATTACCATACCAAATTTTTGCTTACGTCAACGAACCAATTTTCATGGCCTGCTGGTATAATATCCGAGGCTAATAATAACTCAATTGTATATCTGAGGTTAATACTAACACGCCTGTTGTATATCTGAGGCAAATAATCACACACATGTATATCAGGCTAATACTAATGCACCTGTATATATGAGGCTAATTAATACACTTGTATATCTGAGGCTAATAACACACACATGCAGTGACACTGTATATCTGAGGATAATACTAATATACCTGTTTTTCTGAGGCAAATACTCACATACCTGTATATATGAGGCTAATACTAATGCACCTGTATTTAGGAGACTAATACTAACACACCTGTATATCTGAAGCAAATACTAATGCACCTGTATATCTGAGGTTGATAATGAATGCATCTGTATCTGAGGCTAATACTAAAATGTCTGTATGTCTGAGGCTAATACTAAAATGTCTGTATGTCTAGATCTGAGGGTAATACTAACACACCTGTATATCTCAGGCTAATACTAACTCACCTGTATATCTGAGGTAAGTACCAACACACCTGTATATGAGTTTAATACCAATGCACCTGTATATCTGAGGGTAATACTACCACGCCTGTATATCTGAGGCTAATACTAATGCACCTGTATATCCAAGGCTAACACACTTGTATATCTGAGACTAATAACACACCTGTATATCTGAGGCAAATACTCACATACCTGTGTATATGAGGCTAATACTAATGCACCTGTATAAATGAGACTAATACTAACACACCTGTATATCTGAGGCAAATACTAAAGACCATTCCATATATCCACCCCATATTGTGGTGCCACAATGTAGGAACTGTGACAAATTCACAGCGCGACGTTTAAGTTGACTGAGCCAACCAAAATTCTCTATCATTATGTTCTCTTCAAAGCAATTATGAAGAGTTCTAAGGATTGGTTGACACTTGAGTTAATGCAAGCCTGTTAGATCCTTCAAGCGACATATCCAAATGGGGAGCAGATTGGAGTTAATTTGAATTAGATTGGGCTAACTCTAACGTACCTGTATATCTGAGGCTAGTACTAACACACTTGTATATCTAAGGCTAATACTGACACACTTGTATATCTAAGGCAAATACTAACACACTTGACTTGTATATCTGAGGCTAATACTAACACACCTGTATATATCTGAGACTAATACTAACACACCTGTATATCTGAGGCTAATACTAACACACCTGTATATCTGAGACTAATACTAACACACCTGTATATCTGAGACAAATACTAACGTACCTGTATATCTGAGACTAATACTAACACACCTGTATATCTGAGACTAATACTAACACACCTGTATATCTGAGACTAATACTAACGTACCTGTATATCTGAGACTAATACTAACACACCTGTATATCTGAGACTAATACTAACACACCTGTATATCTGAGACTAATACTAACGTATATATGTATCTGAGGACTAATGCTAACACACCACAGCGCATAATACATGAGGACTGGTATTTAACATTACCTGTATATCTGAGGACAAATACTAACGTACCTGTATGTCTGAGACTATGTCTTGTCCACACTGCCTGTATATCTACACGAGGACTAATACTAACACGCCTGTATATCTGAGACGAATACTAACACACCTGTATATCTGAGACTAATACTAACACACCTGTATATCGGAGACGAATACTAACACACCTGTATATCTGAGACTAATACTAACACACCTGTATATCTGAGACAAATACTAACACACCTGTATATCTGAGACAAATACTAACACACCTGTATATCTGAGACTAATACTAACACACCTGTATATCTGAGACTAAACACACCTGTATATCTGAGACAAATACTAACCACCTGTATATCTGAGACTAATACTAACACACCTGTATATCTGAGACTAATACTAACACACCTGTATATCTGAGACTAATACTAACTGTATATCTGAGACTGTATATCTGAGACTAATACTAACACACCTGTATATCTGAGACTAATACTAACACACCTGTATATCTGAGACTAATACTAACACACCTGTATATCTGAGACTAATACTAACACACCTGTATATCTGAGACAAATACTAACGTACCTGTATATCTGAGACTAATACTAACACACCTGTATATCTGAGACTAATACTAACACACCTGTATATCTGAGACTAATACTAACACACCTGTATATCTGAGACAAATACTAACACACCTGTATATCTGAGACAAATACTAACACACCTGTCAGGGTGCGAAATAGCCCTTTGCCCGGTTGCCCGGGGCAACCTAAATTTCCTTTGGACAACCAAATTCTGTCCAAATTGCAATGCATTTGGATGTGTTGGTTGCCCGTGCTTGCCGCTGGGCAACTAGAATTTGCTTGTCTATTTCATACCCTGGTTGTATATCTGAGGTCAGTCTAATACTAACGCCCCTGTATATCTGAGGCTAATACTAACGTGTACCCATCTGCGTGTACCTGAGGATAACATTAACGTTCCTGTATCTGAGGCAAATACTAACACACCTGTACATCTGAGGCTAATACTAACGTGTACCTGAGGCTAACATTAAAGTTCCTGTATCTGAGGCAAATACTAACACACCTGTATATCTGAGGCTAATACTAACGTGTACCTGAGGCTAACATTAACGTTCCTGTATCTGAGGCAAAGACTAACACACCTGTATGTCTGAGGCTAACACTAACGTGCCTCTATATCTGACATGTCTGAGGCAAATACTAACACACCTGTATATCTGAGGCAAATACTAACGCACCTGTATATCTGAGGCATAGTCTGAGGCATTGGGATGTGGGAACACCTGTAGAACAACATACACCGGATCGCCAGCCTCTATCCCTGTCATCTCCGGGGTGATCACAGCCATCAAATCAGCACCAAGGTAGACAACTGGTGCAGTCCAGGATATGATAGGAACAGTTGTGTTGCCATCAGCAAACATATTCACATGGAAACTCAGATCTCCCACAGCCCCGGGGAAAGTAGTATGAAGCATATACTTCCATATTATAGTGAGGTGTTCTTGAGGAAGACTTGGGTCTGTCACAATGTCACCAAGTTTGTACGTCAGAGATCCATCTTTGTGCACAAAACTGTTGAAGTTGACTACATTGAGAAAGCCATCTTTATTGGCTGTGGTGTGTTTTGGGAAGGTAATATCATTACTTGCTGACAGAAACATTCCTGTGGGTATGACCAATTCCACTTGGAAGTCAGAGATATTCACCTGTCTTAATTCTATACCCAGTCTGAGCTCAATAGCTCCCCCAGCGTACACACCGGGAAAACCTTCTTTGGATAAGTGATCTGTCGTCACGTTCAGCTGTGCGAAGATAACATTGTCTCTGCTTGCTGATGTCACATACTGACCTTGAGTGACAGCGGTCAATATGAGAACACTAAAGGCCAAAATGTTGAAAAGCAGAGCCATCATGTAGTTTGAATTGTCACTGTCATATTTATGCAAAGCAAACCTGAAAAAAAGAAAAATAGTAATTAAAAATTGTCATACATATGTTAATGGTGTTTCAAAACTATAGCACTGAGGGAGGGAGGGCAATGATTCAATTTTAGGTTATTGGGAGAAACTTTTGCCTGAAAATCTGAATGACAAGGGGTGGATTAAGGCCATGATAAATGTCATGATGTGTGAATCTGGACATGAGGAATATATTGGAAGAAGAAAAATGGAAAAAAATAATTTCTTATTGTCAATCAGGCTTAACCCAGCTAAGTATAAGAACCTCAAATGCAGCGTCAAATCTATATACAAGTGGCAAGTGTACCATTATTTTCGCCTGGTAGCATACAACATTGTGTACAATGAAAATATTTTAATATTATTTTTAATTTCATATTTCTGTATTTCTCAGGTGAATTTGACTTTATATTTGGCTAGTATTACTCTGGTTGTATTGTACGTTTGACACTTGTAGATCAGTTTTCATGTGTTTTGTGATGTTGGGGGTCTAGCTACATTTAGGGGTGGGATGAAGGGGGGGGGGAGGCAAAACGTCCTTGCTACTATATTATGCATCTCCAATCCACTGTCCAGCCGTTAATTTTGTGAGATTTACAGTGTTTTTTTCTTTATATTTTCCGCAAAATGCAAACTATCATCAATTGTCAATCGATGGAATGTACAGTGCTGTTGTTGTTGTTGTTGTTGTTGTTGCTAAACCACATGAAACAAAATATCCACCAAGCTGAGGCATTATTTCTACTTGTGTCATTACGATAAACTCCATCAAAGTATTGTCATAACTATTGCTGTTATGAAATAAATTTGAAGCATTCTTCAGAGACTACTCACTCAGGTTAATCGGCTATTAGCAGCTACGATCTACGAGACTGTCGAGACTGTCCGCTGTCTCTCTTCACCTCAATCCCTCAGCATGGCCATGGCTGGTGGTTTCGCGACAACCCAAAACAGGTGCGCGTTTTCCACGGTGCGAGGCGTGTCGATTTCACGGGGATCTTAAAACCGCTACTTGACAACGTCCAAACATTGACATGTTGACAATGAGTTGCCGACGTGCCCTTACATGCGGAAACCTGGACGGATCGTAATAATTTACTAGAAATTTAATGTATATGTTTGTTTATAGCACAGTTTACTCGTAGTGAAAAAAGATATATTTTGATGAAGTTTGGAAAGTAATGATTTCCATTGTTTAATGTAGAGATAGAGACGTGACAAGTGACAATATTCTTGTCCAGGTATGAGACAGCGTGTCAACATGTGGGCTAGGCTAGATCTGCCGAGCTTGACTGAACAAAATGTCGATGAATTTCGATGAAGGAAAGACCTTAACCACCGTTTCTGCTGTATAATTGCAGTGTTTTCACGTTTTTGGGGAAACTGTGAATATCTTTAATTCCAAAGAACGCTACAACAATGAGCCAGTTGAACACAAATTGGCCTGGCTTTAACGGAAACGTTTCGGCCTGTCTTCCAATCACCGTACGGATATTTAACAGTACGTTTGATGTCGATCCGTTATGGATTGGATTGGCATTCTTACTGGGGTTTCTACTCGGAGCCGTGATTGTGGCCATATGTGCAAGACCATGTCTTCGGGATATGGCCAGGAAAAAGGTACCGTATAAACGTTTATTGTATATAGGCCTACATTGTAAATGTATGCCTAAAGGTATCGGTAGCGACCCTACTCCAAGGCACATGCAAACTAATGATTTATGGTTGGACAACGAAATTAAACACTAGTTACCGGAATGTGCATAAGTAATATCCCCCCTTCTAGTTTTTTTGTACCTCACTTTGACCGAATTCTCGCTAGAACGCACAACGTCCTTTGACGTGATTGTTGTGCATGGTGTTACCTCTTTTTTTTTTCAGATGCTTAATTCTTATTTTTCATTATTACCGATACCCTCAATGTTATGACATAGTTTGATTATTCAATCATTTGTTTGAATATTAACAAAATCTATACAATTTATTCTGACGCTGTTGAAGACACATACACTCGATCTCCGCGGAACCAGTTTGGCCTATCATGGAACTGTGGTTTCATTTCATTCTGAATACGTGACCACAGGGAACCAAGGTTTCTTGGCCCTGTCGGGTCTTAATACTTGTAAAATACCCGCCAAATATAAACGGTACCGTACTGTATACATATATTATTGTTGCGAATTTGATGTTTCATGATGTGCAAACCGGATTCTCGGATCATTGACCAAATAACGATAACCGTTCCATAGATTGGACCTATCACCATTTTATGCTTAGACAAAGTTTGCGCCGGGGCATCCCGGGACACTGTAGCTCTGGTGTAGCCTTGTTCTGTATACTACGTGAGGACAAGACTACACCATCCCCACTAAAACCAGGGGTATCTCTATCCTGAGTTCGCGTTTGGCTCCACCGGAGCCAGGGACACCGACGGGTGCATTGACACGAAACTCGTGAATGTGTGAAAGGAAATAATGTCCCAGGAATCAATGTCCCTTTTCATAATTTTGTCTTTAGGAAAATATGTCTTATCTGACTTGTAAATAGGGGGAAAATAGCTGCATCCATATATAGGAACTGGACATTCTTTTCGACTGAACATTCTTCCCTTTCAGACCGGCGTAAATTTGTGGTTCCGTTTTGTACATTCCTCTCTTTCATCGATGCCTGCAGCCTTAGGAATTATTGATATTCAATGGTAACTGGACTATTTTCGACTTGAAGTTGCCAAATTACCATTTATATAGTGCAAGCATAATCGTCCTTTTCCGGAACAGTAGGATAATTGGATGCATATTTATCATATTTACATATCAATACAGTTAAAAATATTCTCCATGCATAGGCAGGAGGAGAAAAGTACGAACCATAAATTTACATCGGGAGTCACGCGTCGGTGTATCCCTTGGTGCGCTGGGCAACCTTTGTCTAAGAACTAAATCGGGAAAGGTCAATTGGTTGCACAATTTCAAGGGATTGTTATAACAGTGCATAATTTCAGCGAGTTAGGCAGTCGTATATGCAAAAATGTCGTAATCCTGTCATGACGTTCATTTTGATATCCTACACCGATGTGTGCTCATACTGAGACTTCAGATCGACGTTGATTAATGTAGATGGAGTTCTACACTCTCCCATTTATTCTTCCCGACAAAAACTCCATGAATAATGGATGTATATATATTCTGCATGGATTATTGGATGTCTGCCGGCAGGATTGAACTAAGCCCCAGAACTTCCTCTAACCAAGGAGACACTAACATGTCTGCTAGATATACAACCATCAGTAAAGGCAATGATATATATATATATATCAACAGTGAATTAATAAAGACAATTCCATTTCATATCAAAGAAAGTCACACGAAGACTATTTTGTTGATTGCTCACAGAGCTCTATGTTCGAAAAGACCATAACCATGTGTGGAATCATGTCATGTCAGATTTATGAATCATGCAGCTTCATGAATATCAATGCATTCTGTGATGTACCACTTAGATATATTCGCCCGGGAGAAGTATATAGGAATCACTGTTATATATTCGTCAACTTACAGGTAAAAGTACTGACAGCCACCTGCTAAGTCGTTTAGCTATAAATTAGCGGCTATTGGAGTTTTGTTGGATTGCGATAAAGGCCGACATGCGGGGTGCAGGATGGAATCACTCAATCACATGTCCATCAGATCCAAATATGCCCGGGAGATAAGCGGAGCGACATTTAGGTACCATATACCAGTCCTCAACCAGTACAAAATATTCTAGCACCTGAAACCAACAGGCTTCTTTTGCGAGGTGCGATGGTATATGGTGCGGAAACCGATGTTACAAACCGTTGTTCTTTACAGAAAGTCTGGCAGCTGGTTGCCAGGTGTTTTACCTGTAATTTACAGAAACACCGTTTATACCGAATCTAGGTGCGATGGTAAGAAAGAATAAAGCAGACGGAAAGTTCTCTACCTGGCCTGCGAATCTGTCGCATTTTTATTATACTCTGTCAGTGTGATGTATGAAAGGGTGGGAAATAATTATTTTCCTCTAGAAAAAATATATATATTTATAGCTACACCGCGAAAATAATTATGTTAAATCCATTTTGAAATCATTTTAACACTTTGTTAGAATTAACACGAATCTGTTCATTTGTTGATTTCAACCCGAGTATTTGTATTGAAGCCAAGTCAGCACAAAATAGTATTGAAAGCCACATCACTTTTTTTCTGTGTATATCATCGAAATTTTGACCGCTTCGATCATTTTCGTCACGTTTCATTTGGACGTCTGCATTTCTGCATTTTGTTCATCAGTTTATTTAACAAATTTGCCAGTCGATTAAAACTGTGTTATGTGAACGTCCACAGCTTCAAGAAGAAGAAGAGGTCGAAGCAGCAAAGATGGGTGTGAGTTTGAGAGAATACCGTCAGTTGAATACAGGCTCGCCGACCAGGGAGAAGAGGAGAGGGGTAACAATACATTACGTTAATGATATATTAACATCGATATGAAACAGTCAAACGTTACTTCATGGAAATTACATAAGGACTCCTAATTGTATAATAATACTCCCTTCACAACCGAATGCTTTCAGACCAATATATTGTCTTCTCTTCCTTGTGGATGTTTTTGACTATTCAGGCTCTTCTCTTGAGCATTATACATAACTAAAAAAAAGTTTCACACCATAACCATTGTAGTGAAATCATAATTTGAGAAAAAGGAGCCAGGGATGCAAAAATCATTTCCCACAATTACCAGCGTGTTTTATATAAGGTAGACCTATATAGTTGCATCTCTTGTCCTTACCACATACATGGTAGTGATATTTTTTTTATTCAATGATAAATTGTATTTCAAATGCATATTGATATATAGAAATTTCCTAAACTCTCCAGAGAACACGGTTTACGTAGTTGTTTACTTACAATTTTTGGGGTGCGAATACGGTGTGGAAGATAGTAGCCTGGAATCTGGAAACAAAGACTATTTGTTATTTAACATATTAAAATGCCTCTTGTCAGTTCAATTCTATTGCAATGTATCGTTCTCTTTGACAGACTATTCCGGGACCCATGTACATAGAAGCTGGTCTGGTGGAGGGTAAAAAACGTACGAGTACAAAGAAGAAAGGGAAGAAGAAATTTACTGATAAGGATGATGATGAGGTGGATATTGATGTCAGTGATATACCCAGTAAAGGCCTCTCAGACGCTCTCATTCAAACAAACAGGTATACATATCTCACACCGTCTATAACTTTCTTTCATATTCAACTGAAGTTCCTCCCCCGTTCAATGGCAAATCCATCTCGTTCTGATGCGGGTTACCTTGGAGTCTTATGTTTCAACGACAATCCTTCAAATTCCGTATGATTCTTTATTTTTGTGTCATTTTTGTTATCGCTCCCAAACTTTTCATTACTCTCCTCTTGCGAGATACTATAGCGTGTGTGAATTTAGATTAAAATATCATGGCCGCCCGAAATGTTGGTGTTAATTTACAGTTTGGTGTACAATGTTGTCGTGTTTAACACGGAAATTCTTCATGAACCTGGATTGTCTTGCTGCGGAATGTCTGATCTGACATATACTTTTCTTTACTCTTGATGTGGTTGTGGGAATCTTGCCCCCATTTTTATTACAGCTTTAGAATACGACATTAACGTTCGTCTGTAAAGAATTTATGCGTCCATAATCAAAATAGTAAACAACAGATTAGACATTCAGCCGTCCATCATAAAAGAATTTCTGCCTCATTAATACAAAGATGTTATTCACACGACATTAATTACAACACATAATATAAGGGAAGTGGGAAGAGGTGCCGACATACTGACTGCGTCACATGACTTCACAGAATAGTCTTCTGGTTAAACCTATTCTAAAGCACATACCAAGAATCTAACGATTCGTGATATGTGTTGTATCTCAGGTACGCTTTTATTGTACCTGTTCATGTGGCAACTTGGATGATATGACCACACGACCCCTAGCACCGGCACAAGCGGTATTAGATACAAATCTGGAGAGCTATGATGGAAATGCTCTGACCACTCGTATATTGGTAATTGGTGAGCTGTTTCGCTGTGACAACTCGTACATTGGAGATTGGTGAGCTGTATCGTCGTCAGATGTAAATGACGGCATTTAACACAAAAGACTAGTCTGTAAGGCCCGATGTCGACCCAGCATGAACTTCCCACAAATGCCAACATATATCAAAGACCAAAAGGTCTGTACAGGGGGCGGGCCTCGGGGACGAAACGTCCACCAGCAAAATCTCGCCAAAGTCCAAACAGACATATAATAATATATCACACTAATAAATATAAACTCAATATAAGTTCTTGCTGGTGGCGATGTAGAATCGGTCATACACGATTAACTCACGAACTTTTACTAAAAAAGAGCCAGTCCCAAGGTGTATTCCATGCCACGAAGGTCTAACAGTGAAACATATTCTTATCGACTGTATATATAGATTTTAAGATTGTATACGAGATTTGATTTATCGAGCAGCTACTTTGGAAGATATTTTTAGTCAGGCGAAAGAAGATTGTAAATGTATCTTAGGCTATTTGAGAGAAATCGGTTTGTTGCATATGTTTTAATGTGTTGGATAACTATGTTATTAACTTGAATACTTAGAATTTTGTTTGATTATCGCTATATAGCTGAAATATTGCTGAACGCGACGTTAAACCTTAATATTCTCTCTCTCTCTCTCTCCCCCCCCCCTTCTCTCTCTCTCTCTCTCTGTCTTGTAGCTGAGACAAAGTGACTGGTAGCTTTTCAATGATGCAGACAAAACATTATGATATCCCAATTCCAATCATTGACCAGTACTCTTTAATTCATATGAACTTTCATGTCCTTTTCCAGGGAACAATGTATCGCTTTAATTCTGGCTGTTTTATTTTATAGACTGATATCATATCCTACGAAATACTGCCTCTCTGGTAGACAGTGAATGTAGAGAAATTTCAAATAAGAAGAGCGGTTATACTTTGCTTCCCTTTTAAATTATGCAACTTAAGATACTAAAATTGACAATTTTATGCTGTCGATTCTCTGCTTGGTGTTATGTCTGATATTTACGAAACAAGCATCTAGTCCGTTATTCCCTATTCAGCCGTCGTCTATATTCCAAAGACCTAATTCGTTTAAGAGCATCAGCACTAAGTTAAAAAACAATCATAGTACACATAAACATAGGCTAGTTTCTTGCAAGAGAGAAGCGGTCAAATGATTTCAATAATACCGGAAAGACATCAGAGCATTTCCATCATAGCTCTCTATAGATTTGTATCTAATACCGCTTATGCCGGTGCTAGGGGCCGTGTGGTCATATCATCCAAGTTGCCACATGAACAGGTACAATAAAAGCGTACCTGAGATACAACACTTATCACGAATCGTTAGATTCTTGGTATGTGCTTTACAATAGGTTAACCGGAAGACTATACTGTGAAGTCATGTGGCTCTGCCAGTATGTCGGCACCTCTTCCCACTTCCCTTGTATGTGTTGTAATGATGATGTTCCAAAAATATCAAATCTGTAACACCGATCATTATTTTTAATCCACATCTTTTTCGTTGAAAAAGTCGTTATCTAGAGAATGAATCTGTTCATATGAACACCATTAGGATCCTGAACTAGATTGGTTCGTACAGTCTCTATCCCCGAGTTAAGGAGGAGTTAGATACAAGTTACGGAACGTAACACCATAGATCTTGCATGGATCATATTATCAGCATGCGATATGTGTCGCCAAATTTGAGAAATTTGGAGTAGAGAGCTTGGTGGTATAGCCCCTGTGTACTGGAAAGTTTCTGCAATAATGTTTTGTGATGTCGATTAAAATGTCATGCGCACGTTGTTCCATTAATTTCCACCTGAAAGTAATAAATGGTGAACTGTCAACATTGTAATCGGTGATAATTCATGTAGTAAGATGTACAAACCTGGGAATAACCATAAACGAAGTAATGCTAGAACTTTCAAGTGAACAGTGTCAAGAAAGAACTGTTTTATTTTCAGTGAGGGTGCAGAAGCTGAGCTAATATCTCAGGATTTCGATTCTGTTGTGGGGTTCGACAAAGATCTTCAGCGAGAGAGACAGATGGTTAGTATTTTTTCAACTCTGTATTTGATTAACCTTATACATGACAAGATGTTTACCTATGGTTCCGAGGCTTTCTGTCAATTATCAGAATAAGAGGAATTAGGAGAAAAAACAACTGCTCCAATAAATATAATGTTGGGCAGATGCTTGAACGATTGTTTTGCAGAAAAATGTGTACAAATGAAATGGGTTAGTTACACCTGTGGAATTACTGTAGGTGCATTTAAAATCGTACTTTTCTAGGCATTCTGGACCCTTCTGAAAATCGCTTTAACCAGACTGAAACAAAAAGAAAAGATTGACGAGAATTTTTGCAACAACTTCCTGAAAAAGACGGAGGAGGAAATGCAAGATATCGTGAAACTGTGTGAGAAAGAAAAGGAGGAAGAAACAGCGGTAAGCATGATGTTTAAATCAAGTATGAAACAGTTGAAATACTGAGTTTTCTTTTATAAATGTTTCCCATTGTCTGCTCCTAAAGCATTTACATTGTAGATGCTCCTCGATATGGAAAATAAATTCTCTAGAACATTCGTTTAGCCCCGATGCTGAACACATTATAGAGTCAGGCTAAGAAAACAAATTCCATGACTAAGCGTTATTCTGTTTCTCACAAATTGATATTGAAGATTTTACGTTCATAAAGTTAGACCGCGGTTCGCAGTTCATTATTCGAGGAGACCAGCGATTATCAGATATGGAAATCTGTATTTTTTTTTATTATGAGTACTTTGAACTCCAAACTCTGTAGCAAGAGAGAATGTCAATCTCTATATCTTTGCATATTCATATTCCAAATCTGACGCCAGGGGGCGCTGCTAGGGGCGCTGTTATGAGTCGCTGGATGACTGGTCCCGAATAACGAGCTGCGAACCGTGGTCTAACTTTATGAACGTAAGATTTTATCAGTCTAAACAGACAAAATTAAAAACAGGTCTTTGCCCGGAGAAAGGAATAACTACATTGTCACTGATGGTTTCCCTTTTCTAGGAATTAAGAAAGAACCCCAAATTCAATAAATACCCCCAGCAACTCGAGATGGAGATTGAAAACCTGGATCCTAAGTACAACCAAAAAGAGGTATATATCTTGTTGATTGAATCGTGATAGTAATTCATTCCCGATCCCGATCTAAGTACTACAACCCCATTCTTTTGAACCATTCCATAAAAAATGGTATATAGGTATACTTAAGAAATTCAATATTCTTTATTGGTTTATCTTGGTAAATAGATATTATCCTTTCTATAAATATACTTCGTGCAGTTACTACACAGATAAAACACATGCTCTTAATGTTGTGTCTGTCTATCTCCTGGTGTGATCACAATAATTATTCTATGTTTACGTTTTCAGTGTTTAAATAATCGATGTTCATCAATATTTTATTGTCACAGATGAATATGTTGAAAGACTATCGTGGCAAGTTGCGCCGGGAACTGATCAAATCTTCTGGGCTCACTGAAACAGAGGTAAATATGGAGTCATCAAGCCTGACATATGGTTAGCTTTCGCCCCCTAATCTCATTTCCCAAGTCCAACGGGACATGCACAAAATGCATTTATGAGGATGACGTGACATATTCGTGTGGACTTCTGCAAATTTTTTTAGTTCAATATTTCGAATAGGCCTATGTGATGGGGCAAGTCTATCTCTCATATTGTTGAGGACATATCCGGTGCTTTGGTTGTCTCTCCTGATCACCGCTCATTGCAATAATAGATACACCAAATTCTAATGTATCTAAGGCATCTTTAATCTTTCGCAATATAAGTGTCTTCCATTTTTGTGAACAACGTGACATCGTTAAACCCTACACATTCTATTTTATACTTCAGGTGGATAGTTTATTACAGAAACTGAAAGAGAACTTAACGAGGCTGGAGGAGAAGCTGGCAGCTGAACAACTCAGACAGGCAAGGGTAAGATGTTTTCTTTACGTAGACTGGCATTGGTATGATGTTCACTTTACTCAGACAGGCATTGGTAGGATGTTCTCTTTACTTAGACTGACATTGGTATGATGTTCACTTTATACTCAGACAGGCATTGGTATGATGTTCACTTTACTCAGACAGGCATTGGTAGGATGTTCACTTTACTCAGACAGGCATTGGTATGATGTTCACTTTACTCAGACAGGCATTGGTATGATGTTCACTTTACTCAGACAGGCATTGGTAGGATGTTCTCTTTACTTAGACTGACATTGGTATGATGTTCACTTTATACTCAGACAGGCATTGGTATGATGTTCACTTTACTCAGACAGGCATTGGTAGGATGTTCACTTTACTCAGACAGGCATTGGTATGATGTTCACTTTACTCAGACAGGCATTGGTAGGATGTTCTCTTTACTTAGACTGACATTGGTATGATGTTCACTTTATACTCAGACAGGCATTGGTAGGATGTTCACTTTACTCAGACAGGCATTGGTAGGATGTTCACTTTACTCAGACAGGCATTGGTAGGATGTTCTCTTTACTTAGACTGACATTGGTATGATGTTCACTTTATACTCAGACAGGCATTGGTATGATGTTCACTTTACTCAGACAGGCATTGGTAGGATGTTCACTTTACTCAGACAGGCATTGGTAGGATGTTCTCTTTACTTAGACTGACATTGGTATGATGTTCACTTTATACTCAGACAGGCATTGGTATGATGTTCACTTTACTCAGACAGGCATTGGTAGGATGTTCACTTTACTCAGACAGGCATTGGTATGATGTTCACTTTACTCAGACAGGCATTGGTAGGATGTTCTCTTTACTTAGACTGACATTGGTATGATGTTCACTTTATGCTCAGACAGGCATTGGTAGGATGTTCACTTTACTCAGACAGGCATTGGTAGGATGTTCACTTTACTCAGACAGGCATTGGTATGATGTTCACTTTACTCAGACAGGCATTGGTAGACTGACATTGTATGATGTTCACTTTATACTCAGACAGGCATTGGTATGATGTTCACTTTACTCAGACAGGCATTGGTAGGATGTTCACTTTACTCAGACAGGCATTGGTATGATGTTCACTTTACTTAGACTGACATTGGTATGATGTTCACTTTATGCTCAGACAGGCATTGGTAGGATGTTCACTTTACTCAGACAGGCATTCGTAGGATGTTCACTTTACTCAGACAGGCATTGGTATGATGTTCACTTTACTCAGACAGGCATTGGTAGGATGTTCACTTTATACTCAGACAGGCATTGGTAGGATGTTCACTTTACTCAGACAGGCATTGGTAGGATGTTCACTTTACTCAGACAGGCATTGGTAGGATGTTCACTTTACTCAGACAGGCATTGGTATGATGTTCACTTTACTCAGACAGGCATTGGTAGGATGTTCACTTTATACTCAGACAGGCATTGGTATGATGTTCACTTTACTCAGACAGGCATTGGTAGGATGTTCACTTTACTCAGACAGGCATTGTTAGGATGTTCACTTTACTCAGACAGGCATTGGTATGATGTTCACTTTACTCAGACAGGCATTGGTAGGATGTTCACTTTAATCAGACAGGCATTGGTAGGATGTTCTCTTTATTTAGACTGGCATTGGTAGGATGTTCTCTTTATTTAGACTGGCATTGGTAGGATGTTCTCTATAGGCCTACATAAGACTGGCAGGTCAGTTGTTCGCGTAGTCACCCACGCATTCCCAGTACCGAGTTCGGAGCCAACGTTCGTTGCATTTCGGTTGCTATTATATGATAGAGCTGAAACTCTTTTCGAAAGTTCAGAACTTATACTACGAATTACCAAGCTACAACGCTGGAGATATGATTGCTGCGGTTGTTTTCCAAATGATGTAGAATTTTGGTTCGGTTCGCTAGCAGAACAACATCAGAAGTCAGCAGACCCTTGCTCCTAGCTCTTCACTGGGCATGGGGAAGTGAGTACGCGAACACATGAATGGTATGGTGTTCTGTTTGAGCAGTCCTGAAATTCTGATTATTTAGGAGTGTATTACTTGAATATATTACTTAATTCCACTAAAGATTTGGCCAACATAAGAATTTCAAATCCTGTTCTTTCAAACACGTGATATGACTGAACATTTCTTCAAATCGACGTTAAATCCTATTCACTCACGACGTTAAGTTCTATTTACATTCTCTCCCAGCTTTTATCTTTCAAATTAAAACTCTCTTGGTAATCTAGTGTGAGATTAGAATGAGTTTCTTGGGGACTGTCCTTATGCATGATCTGATAGCGGGAATAAATTTAGAAATGTGTCTTTATCTTTTTCATTTTGTCATTAAAACTGGCCTCATTGTCACTGAGAGCAAATATAATATTTCATCACGTAATGTGATTAGTACCGCCAGTTGAGATCTTATGTAGATATCAGGATTATTTCCGGTGAAAGTAGTTGAAAGTAGTTCTATATATAAATTTATACATTGGATAATCGGCATCGTCTCCAATGTAGGCTTTAGAAGATCGACTAAACAGGAGGAGACAACTGGCCCAGATGAAGCAGCTTCAGGATACAGCGGATAAAGACGAGTTCAACCAACGTCACGAGGCCCTGGACAATATCATGACAGATCTGGTACAGGACGGGAAAATACAAGAAAAACAACGAGAGGAAATACTGGCGGACTATCATGCTAATATGAAAGCTTTACAGGAACGTCTTAGTGCAGGTAGCTGTTCTCAGGATCACCCTATATTATTTACTTACTTACTATGTGAAAAATAAGTAAGAACATGCTATATCTGAATGGAAATGCATCGAACATTTTTCGGATCGATAACCACACTGCATTTTACCAACGAATCTATCAGTGGTCTGAAACGGATCCTTCACAGTATCTTTTCCAGAAAATAACGTTTCACGAAGAGGGTCTAAGGGTATACCCATTATTTTTCCCCCATGTTTTGAGATCGTTCGAGAAAATACAAATTGTATTATATCATGAACTGGAAATATGCACTTAGATATCTGCACTTGTTCACAAATTGTAAGGGTATTTCCTTGATTTGAAAGGGTTGATTGACTGAGTTCTATTTATCATGGCATGTGTTATTTTGTTTTCAGAAAGTCGACAGGCACAACTAGGTCTGGCTGACAAGTTGAAGCATAGACGGGCGGTAAGACAGCGTAAACTGGCCGAGAGACAAGACCAGGAGAGACACGCTTTCTTGGAGACTGCTAACAAGGAGACCAGTACTGCTAACTTTATTGAGGTGTGCTTTGTCTGCGAAACGTGTCGCCAGTTCATATGCCTTTCGCTATATTTATTTGACTCAGTTGATTCGTTAAATCACATGCTTACTGTGTTTTATCACGATTACTAGTAATTTCTCTTTGAGAAGATCTTGTATTCATATCATAAGCTGTCGTCTCTTTTTATTGATCCAAACGTACTCTTTCAGGGATACCATGAACTCCTAGAAAAGCAGCGAATGGAAGAGGACCAGTTTATTAAAGAAACTGACAGTTCGGAACTACTGGAATTCGAAAAATTGAGAAAGGTAATATAACTTGTGGGAATTAAAAACCAATCCGCCATAATATCACCGTGATGATTATATATAAATTGTTCCGTTGATGATAGTAAAGGGCAACAATATGCAAATACTATCATGTCGAAAGTCGTAACTGTATGAAAATTAATTTGTTCACGGATGCCAACACTATGAAAGAGATGATTCAGTGCATGTATCAGTCTAAAGATTACGTTTTATTCTGGATGAAGTACTTAAACGATGATATCTTTTCTTCAGGACCGGTCCAAGCAGAAACAACAAGAAATCGAAGAACAAGAACGAAGAATCGCGGATGCTTTACAAAATCGGACGCAGTTGAATAGTCGGGAGGCGGACAGGTTGATGAAATTGTACCATCAACAGACGGAATATTATAAAAGTAATTATAAAAGTACCATAGTACCAAAGCATTCTCAAGCCAGGTCATCAAAATATCATATGTATAATGACACTGTTTTAAAGAAGGAAATCAACACAATGTATGGCACTATTGATAAATCATGCGGGATACTGGTATAGCCTCATAATTAATTCTCACTAAGCCTTCACTTGTTGACTTTTAACTTTTATTGGTGACTTTTAAATTCACCTGTCGAACAGTGAATGATTGCTGACTTTTTTGTTAAGGACAACAGCTAGTGGAAAGACAGAAACACCAGATGGCTCTACAGGAGAAACTTGAGAGGAGAAGATTGGTAATTATTTCTTACAAATTTCAGTGTCCCAATTGTCATAAATCTTAACAATGTCTTGAAATGTAGCAAAGATAAGTCGTTCATTAAAATGAAGTTCCAAATCCAATCAGCAACAAAAGGCAAACAAGCATAAAACGAAATATAAATATAGACTGAATCTAGATTA
The DNA here is from genome assembly GCA_036873755.1 of Hanleya hanleyi. Classification (NCBI taxonomy): domain Eukaryota; kingdom Metazoa; phylum Mollusca; class Polyplacophora; order Lepidopleurida; family Hanleyidae; genus Hanleya; species Hanleya hanleyi. Next base: position 21,128 of record JAVTVY010012674.1, read on the forward strand.
TTATGCTTTGCTGTATGTGACACATTTTCATCTCTATAGAGAACAGAAACAGAGGACAAAATGGTGCAAGCAGAGCACGATGCTGTGCTAGGGAGAGAGGAAAACACCATCAATAAGACAATAGAGAGCAACATGGAGCTGGATGAAGAGTGAGTATTGGAGAGTTATGTATATGATATTGACTGGGTTACTTGCTGTCATTAAGTCCTGGCTGTTCTCTGAAGTTTGTCATGCTGTTACACAATCGCCGTGACGGGAACATCACCGCTACCATGACACCTTTGTTTTTTTCTCTTATTCATCAAACACACTATCATGACTTTTATTATAGGCAATAAATATATGTACTTGACTAAACTCTCCAAAGGACCTGGCTCCTGTTTAGTGAGGTTGGCCACCATGAGGTGCGGTTTGGAAGACTAAAAGGAAATATCACGTATGAAAAGGAATTTTTCAGTTAGCTTGAAGTATATTATCTTGTATCGTAACTTTTCTCCAGACCCTGGGTCTTATGGCTTAACAGCATAATAAACACCCAGGCCATACGACAAGATAGTTTAAGTAACTGAAACGTTTCTTCCTACGTGATATTTTATTTTATCACTTCAAACGCACCCAATGGGACCAAACCTCACAAAACCATGCCAGGTTCTTTCTTAGATTGAAAGTCTGAATCTAATTGTGTTCCACATTTCAATCCCTGTAGTATTGTTTATGATTGTCCTGTTGATTGTATTGGTTAAAGTCATCGACCAATAACATAATTAACACTTCAGAGGCCAGGCTTTCTTCACTTATCTGACTCTTACTTTCGAAATCAGGAGAAGTTTGCTTGAAGAAATCTGGGTTTTATATTTGAACAGGGCAAGGGCCAGAATACTCGAGGAGCACCAGCAAAATATGTTGGCAGTGAACAACCATCTTCAAATGAGTAGGATGAAACAACAAAAGAAGTAAGACTGCTCAGAGAAATCTTCAAGGACATTTACATGTATTATTATTTGATTCTCTAATACTTCCTATTGCCAACTCGTTTTTCTCCCAATGTCATCAAAGGCATCATCGGGTTTCGAGCTGTGATTTTCCTCAACGGTATCATCACATTTATAAGAAACATTCACATACTATTCTGTGAATAATAACAAGCGTTTGGTCCGTCATACATCATTCGGCCGTCGTCCGTTAAAGAATATCCGCGTCCATAATACAAAGACCGTTTCCATATTCCATACAGCATTAGCACCAAATTCAAAAAGACAATCATAGTATACATAAACATAGGCTAATTTCCTGCAAGAGAAAAGCGGTCAACAGTTTTCAATGATGCTGACAAGACATCGTGATATATCAAATCCGTATCGCTGATCAGTATTCTTAATCCATATCATATTCGTTGTAAAGTCGGCATCTAGAGAATGATGTATCCCAGTCACGCTCTGATTGTGACTGTTCATATGAGCACCATGAGGATATTGAAGTACATGGGTTCATACGACCCATAGCCCCGGGTTAAGCGGAATTAGACACAAGTTACGAGACGTAACGCCATAGATCTTGCACGATACGCTCGTTTGCTATCCGCATGCGATATGCTGATAGTTTAATATCATATTCCGTCGTCTAGACACTTCTGCGCAATTCTCATGCTGTTTGCACGATAAATTACAAGCTAGCTATGAACATGATGAAACAGTATATGTTGTTCTGTCTGTAACGACAGTGATGTGTATTGAGGGAATGTAGTAAAATTTGTCTAACCTTTAACTCTATTATTATTTACAGTTTAGAAAGACGTCTAAGTCAGAGAAGAGCCAAACTTGCCGACTGGAAGGAACAACAGCTAACAACAAAACGCCGAAAATCTATAAAGAATGAAAAAGAACGAGAGAAGCAAGATCAAGAATTGGTAAATGATTATTCATTTAATTTAGAGAGCATATAGCAGGACGAATAGAGTAAAATCGAATGATTCCCATTTCTGTGTTACGTTGCGTTCTCTTGTGAAAAACAGACAAAATATATATATTGCGACTGCTATCTACGCACGTACTGGAAATGAAAATAGTTGTGATACAATCACAATCACAAATTATAGGCTTCTCTCTTAAAAGATTCCTACTAAATTAAACAATACCAAGACAAGGCTATTTTATGGATAACTTTTTATTGCTGTGGCGATGACGTTTCGTTGGAGATAGTATAGCATTGAAAAAGTTTGAAGAAGTCAACGTCACGTTTCGTAGAGATACTTCCAACTTTTGAAAGCTAATAGCTTTGAAAACCTTGAAAGTATCCCTGCCGAAACGTCAGCTTCACAGCAATAATTTGTTATCCATAAAATACGCTGACTTATAAATGCCTATCAAAGAAATTCAACAATACTGTTTTATTTTTTACAGAATACAGAAGGTCATTTCGTGTTTATAGGTTTTGATTAAATCCTCTATACTCGAGTATATTTTATAACTCTCCCCCAATGCACAGGATAAACAGGTTATACTGGAAGAAACGAAGATTGAGGAAGAGCGTCTTGCAGCCATTTCGCAATTACGCAAAAACCTGTTGAGTGAAACGGAAGTTCTTTTGAAGGAACAGGACTCTGAACTGGGAATACTGATTGGCCGCCTCCAGGTAGGAATTTATCGCCCCAATTTTAGTATTTCGTTTTCCGGGATAAATAACGTCAACTAGGCAATATTATCACATTTTAGAGAAACTTGTGGAGTGTTGTGGACCCAACACTGTCAGAATTTTTGGGTATAGACGTGACGTACCCAAAATAGTTGGATGAAAAGGACCCAAAAATTTGAGTCCAAATGGAATTTGACCCAAACTCTTCAGGTCCGTCACGTCTATATCCACAAATACCTGGTAGATTTGCCGCAATCATTCTGACAGAGAAGTGCACCAAATCATATTCTCAAGTCGTGGGATATCACGGACATATATGCAATGGCAATGTTCAACGTTCATTTTGCATTTCGGTGGCATTTCTGTGGTATATTTATTTCGAAGATAAATATTTATGACGCAAAAAAAGACTGGAATAATTCATGATACACGACCAACACTGACAGTCTGGTTTGGCGTATCATTTATTTCAACAAATTTTAATTTCTTTCGTGTATAATATATTCTATTTAATATTGATATATCAGTAAGTAATAACAAGTAATGCCAGTCAGGTTTCATCTTAATTTCATCTTATCTTAATCTTTCATCAATTAATTTTCACATTATTTCTCTCGTTAAGGTTGGCCAAGCAAGAAGACAGGCTATTCTACAGAAACAAGATAAAACATTGCAAGAATTACAGGTTTGTGATATTCCCCATTGGAGCTAGATTTTATCCCTCACATGTACTTGTATTTGCTGAGTTTTGTATATAGATAGCTGATATGTCTCAGATTTATTTTGAAAAATCTATTCAGTGTATGGTCAATTTAGCAAAGCCGTGAACTCAACTTGATCATACATTGGGATGCAATTTAGTCGATCGAAAGACTAACGATTAGATAACGAATTTGAATTGATATGACGCAAAATTTGTTTGTCCATGTACGATAGGATCAATTGGAGAAGAAAGTGACGGAGGATGGCCAGCTTCCAAAGAATGAGACAGACCAGATCATTCAGCAACATTACAACCAGGTAGCTAACCTCAATGAGCAGATCCAACGGAACCGCGAGAGGCAGGAATATGTGCTCAAAGAAAAACTCGCCGTCAAGAAAATGCAGAAGTCCAGGTGCGTTATTCATGTATTAGCTCAGCAGTATCAGTTTGCTTTCCTGTTATGTCTACTGTTGAGTTAAGAGAACCAAAAGAGAAGCTGGAAGAACTGGATTTGGAGATAAATGTAATACGAAATTGAACGCTTTTCTAGCACCATACTTAATTAGTTGTAAGAATAGACAGAATGGAAGAAGAACAGAGGGTTTGAATATTCGTTTTTTTGTCTCGAAATTTATCTTGCTCTGAATCGCGATTATGTCGAGAATTTTTCCCTGTGAGTTTTATTCTGAATTACTTTTTTTTTATTGATTTTCAATCGTGTTATCACAGTCCAGTTTGAGTCGTTTTTTCATCATAATACGATTTCAAAAGGTATGCCTAATAGCTAGTAACATCTGCATAATGTTTGTGTTAAATCACGATGTTATTTTTCATTCATAAAGTTTTTCCCATTCAAATCCTTTTTGCGAAAGAGAATAAACGATTACCATTTATAATTGTTTTTAATCGCTCTAATTTATTAAAAATATTAGAGCAATTGATTTTTCCCCCCCTTCACTGTCATACATGCTACCATGCAATGATTAGAAAGACATTGTAAATTCACGAAGCTCTGTTACAGTTACTTGAGCTTTTTCAAAGGATATATTAATGATTTTTGTCTGGAATACTTAATTGTCTGTCCACAGAGACATTGAGTCTGATCTTCAACAAGAGGCGAGGGAGGCCCACTACACACAGAGGGAGCAAGGCTCGAGGTATGTTTTCCAGTTAGAGGGAATTTGATAGAGTGGGTGTTAAGATCGTGAAGGGAGTGCAGTTAATCTCAGAAGAAACCGAAATAAATAATGCTACTGCTTGGTTGCAATGTACGCCACTCAAGTAGACGATGTTCCACGCTAAACGCACGTTTATTTCGCAGCACACATGAGATTCTGTGTTCACACATAAACAAAGCATAGGTTCATATTACATACATATAGGTGCATACCGTTCCTATCTGCACTAAGTATCCGTTGCAAACACAAAATTGTAGGAGAATGGGCCTCAGAAATGTGTAGTCGAAGAAGGAAGATAATGTAATCAATGTACACGTCAGTCTATTATAGAAAGACCTTTGTCGAACGACAGTTAGCATTGATTCGTAATATGCATTAAACACACACAAACCTATGCATGCAAAAGATGCTTTCTCGCTGGAGGGAAGCGGTCAACAGTTTTGAATAATAAGATATTACCTTCTTCACATCAAATCATTATCACTTCTTAATATTCCTTGATGACTTGAGTAGGCTTCAGGAGGAAAAGGTAACACTAGTACTAGTGTACATCAAGTAATTATGTTCATGCTATGATTTTTATTCATGATTATATATACCGATATCATTTTCTTTGCCGCCTTTTCAATGTTCCTATTTACCAATATACAGTCGTTGTGTCTCTGCAATGCCAGTAACATTTTATTATCATATTATTTCCTGTACAAATTTCTCACTCTGTTGAAGACGTTCTGGTGAGCGTCGCAACGTCAGTACATTAACATTCGAAATCCAGAGAACCAGTTCTTCGATTTGTTATTGTTAATACCTGGATGACTGAGAACCTCCACTCATTTTATTATCTTATTTTATTATCTTGTGTTAATGGTTCAATGACACGATGATTTATGTTTTCAGGGTAGCCACGTCCATATTTAGTCAGACCCTCATGGATCAGAGACACAAGGAGAAGATGAGCGATCTGGAGAGAGAACTGAAAATAGATATGGAGAAACAAAGAGATGAACTCAATCGACAACTAGAGGGTGAACTTCAAAGTGAGCTACAGGTAGGAAGCAATTCAGGGTATTGATAAGTATTATTTCATTCTGTTTAGACGTGTGACGTCCATGCCGACTCGTCAGCAGTATATTCCTCCTCTCCATGTTAAAACTATCCGTATCCATGTTAACTATCATCAAATCTGTTTCTGGACCCGAGTTATTATTTCTCTAATGATTTTTAAATATTCAAACATATACCGTAACGAGAAAAACTTTCTATATAGAAATGACATTGAACCTCGTGATTATGGATACACGGTTGAATAGAGTACAAAATATACTACATGATATATTTTTCTTATTTGTTGTTAGGCCCAACAGAAAGATTTCCTTGCGCAACTCGCTGCTGTCAGTTCACTGTCCAAAGATGAACTCGATGAAGTTGTTGAATCAACTGTTGCCAGTAAGTTATCAATATCCCTCATCTGGAACGTTGGTGTTTAATAACATTCTCTCCTACTCTTACGAGCAACTCCATCACGATAATTTAAATGGCTTCAGTTGGACACTTGTAGAGTTCTCTCTCAATTACAGAAACTGGCCGATTGGCTGGCTTTAAAACTGTAAGATACCCCACTACACCCAGTCGTTTATATTAATTAAGTAAGTGTTAAGAATAATAGCTTGTAATTTGATAAAAATATCAACTCACTTACTAAATGGCATTAATATATGCCAATTATAAGTAAATGGTGAGAATGTTCTCGTATGAAGATACTGCAAACATGATCTAGATATCAAATGTTTATTAATGCAATTTAACATGTTTTCATCGAAGGAACACCCTGATTGTAACATAAACTGACTCTGTCCCAGCAGACTTCTTGGATCGAGTACCATCCTTTCTGTGCAGGCTCTTCTGATCAAGTATAGATGTACATGTATCTATAGCTGAATAAGCATCAGGTTTAAAACATTTATTTCGTGTAATTTCAGGTAAGGGGGGTGACAGCAAAACAGCCAAGAAGTTGGCGAAGGACTTGCGACAGGACCTTAGACGGGCCAAATCTTCTCTGGACATGGAAGAGGATAGACCAGACAGTTATCCGGATTTGCCAGGTACGTTGGAGGAGAGTACTCTCCCTTGGCCTGATAGCGAAGCTTCAAATTGTGTGGTGTATGAAATTCCCCTATATTAGCAGAATATCACTTAGTGGCCCGCGTGCGTTACGTTACGAAACGTGCGTAAGCTTACGTTCGACGTAACTAGAATGATGGCATATACCTACAACGTACATCACGATGGAGGTGACGTCATACTCAGGCCTTGTAAGACGGGCGTCTGATGGAACTCAAACTCAGGTCACATTAGTAGGTCACATTCTCTAGCAAATTTTGAAACGTGGCCCAACAAACATGCCATTTTTGCCTGCCTCTGAGGTATTCGGGATTGGGAATATAACATTTGGAAAATAACAGAATCAGGAAAACCTTACATGTATATGAATCGTTTTAGCATTGGTCGAGTTTCTGAATTTTGGATGAACACGTAAGTTGAAGGTTCGTAATTTATCGGGTGATCCAACTTTCAGTAGCAGACAAGATAGTTCAGGTTCATGCGTCTTTTCTGTACGTCCGTAACAAAATACAATCCAGATATACAGACCTATCTCGAAATAACTTGCACCTGACGTAATTGCATAGAGCAACGTTATAATCTATTGGTTTCCATTGAAGCCGTATAAATTAATAACAGGTGGTCAGCGGACGTGTTGCTATTATCCCGTGCCCATTCAGATTGCTGAATGTTCAACCGAGCACACCTTCATGACTGTATATGCCATATTTGACCTTTGTCCGAGTGACATAACTCATAACATTATAACTTATAACATATTTTACATTTATAACTTCACCCTATGCAATTGGGGCCGGATATTGGTTTAACATGGAGAGAATTAAAAGGTATTTCGAACGGGATATATTACCAATATCACGGAGTAATGACAACTTTTTTCATTCGGTTTGTTATACATGTTAAAACAAATCATGCAGTGAAACTATTGATTTTTTACCAAGCGTCAAAGTACGCGACTAATTTAAATGGACAGACTTTAGCATAGCATATCGTTTCCGCCCGGGCATTCCAATCCACAACCAACAAGGTACCTCGAGTGATCTTCACAGAAATCACACCTGTCCTATTATAGTATGGTTTTTTTGACTGAAATCTTCATTTCCTTAAGGTATGAGAAGGGCAAAAACATCCATGGATGGCTACGACAACGACGGATTTGAGGGGGGTTTTCGCCGACCGCAATCGGGGAAAAAGAAGAACTTCCTCAAGAAACCAAAGGCTGCATTTGGGGAAGAGACAATACATAGGCAGTATGGCTACTCGGCTCCTCTGGATAATGAACACAGGCAATATGGCTATTCGGCTGTGGGTGATGATGACGACTTTTAACATGGTTTAGAATTCAACACTTTTTTGCTAAAACGGTTATTTGATTCCTTTTTCTCGTCTCATCATATCTACCTCAAATGCATTGTTTGCATCCAAGATGTCGTCCATTCAGTCATTGTTCACGTTTCGCAAGAAGATCATGTGATTCTATCAAAAACAAGTACGTTTCAAATTCAACCTGATGGTGTACTGATCAACTAGAGGTGTCAGTAGTACTGAGTATACATGCAACTGATGTGTAACGGTCTAAAGAGATTCTACACACACTGACAGTTTGCTGTTCATATTTTTGTACATTTGGTATATATGTACAGACATTATCATTATTATCTATGGGCTGTCTATATATACATATGTGTGCTTGAAGTTAGGTATAATAGATTTACGCAACATGGCTGGATTTCGAATATCAGACAATGACTTTCTGATAATTGTTTATGGGACCGATAGCAAATATGTGTGGTGTTGCTTTTTCATGAGAGAGAAATATAGTTGTATCGGAATGTATATAAATATGACTCTGTAAATATCGATATACCTATATTAAATAAACAAACCGAGAGAATAAATTATATTTTATTAAACGTTTTGAATTTAGTAATCAGTTGTTTCTTCAAACTCTTGAATCAGATAGATTTCTTTGAGATTTTCAAATATCGCTGTATAATCATGCAGTCTCAGAAAAATGAATACACAACAAATACTTATATATCTTGGGTCTTGTAAGATATAACATTTACTATCCTCTTTATCAACTTACACACGATACTCACTATTTCTCGCTATTGTTATTTATTCGCTGCAAGAATCCACATAATATCTTTGGACGTTGCAGACTCATTCACCATGTAACATCATGGATTCCCAGTATCAGAACTCAACTGTCTTCTTATTTCATGCCAATGTTTATAGAATACGGAATAGAAACGAAGGGAATCTTATAATAAAAGGTAGAAAATTAAATAATTTTGGGAGAAATAGTAATAGGTCGGAACTGTCGCCCTGAAATTCGATTTTGAAGTCAAGGTCCAACGGTTGGTTGTTTGACAGTACATTAAATAAGTAACGTCCAGACACAGGCGTATCTTTATGCATTGCTAGTTGAGTAAAAGAGAAAGTAACCAGGTTGTAACTAACAATGGTGTCAAGGCTGTTGCTCAAGAATCTAAGGGATGAATTACAAAACGACTTGCCTCCAAACTATAACCTCCAAGATATATTGTCGGGAAATGAGTCATTCACAAACGAAATGAATAATAATATGTGCAAGTCAGTTTTAACATTTATTAAGAACACCTCAAGATTCAATTTGTAGCACGATTACGACGTAGTTACCTCAGCTGAAGGATTAGTATGTACTTGTACCGAGTTCTGTGAGAATCCTAGCACGCTACAGTCAAGTTGCCACCATATACTCATATTAGTCTGTTTCTTCCGTGTAAGTTGCTAAAAATGCAAATATAAAACATCTCATTTGTGACATGTATATATTCACACAGGTTCATCCAAAACGTCATTATTTTTCTTGTTGTGAACACATGTTATGTATCCATATTTGTAGGGAGAGGGGTGAATAAGTTGATTACAGAACTTGACCCCAATCCCATGTACTACAGTTTGTACAATAAATAAGTTTAAACAAAACAAAACAAAGAGTCATATAGATACAGGCCTCTGAATAAAAGAAGGCTATTGAATTGTCTGTCTGTACCCATTCAGATGACGATTGGCAACAAGCAAGGACATTGATTCCAGACTTACTGACCAACAGAGCAATTGAAGAACCAGCAATTCTTAGTAAAACTGTGTAGAACTCCAGAATCGCGTTTCCAGTCGAGATGGGTCAAGAACTCAACACAGCAGAGGTTGTAAGCATTTGGAGATTTTCGTAGATACATATAATAAATCAAGTGCTATAACCAAGATCTCTCAACAACCAAGATCCTGAAACATTTCTGATTTATTCTTGAAATCATTCAGTAAATGACGTGTTATAGACAAGAGCTTCCTTCAGTTCGAAATCTTGAAACGTTTGTGGATTACCCATGTATACATTTAATAAATCAGTTGCTATAGCCAAGAACTACCAACAACAGAGATAACGAAACATTTGGAGATTATTCGTATATACATATAGTAAATATAGTTATATCCCAGAACTCTCAAGAGCGGGGATGGTGAAACATTTTAAGGACACCCAACATTCGGACACCGAGAATCATTTGGGAATTATCCAAAAGTACATTGCGTGAATCAGATGCTATGAACTGTCAACAGCGAAGATGACGAACCATTGGAAGATTTTTCCATGCATACCTTTAGTAAATTAGTTATAGCTATGAACTCTCAACAGCGAAGACAGTGAAACATTTGAAGATGAAACACTTGGGAATTATCCAATCATACATACAGGGAATCGGGTCATATAGCCATGACCAAAGCGCATGTATATAGTTTCTTTGTGAGACGCGTGACCAGCAGTATGATGACACAGACACAAAGACTTGGCCTCGATGAATTGGCGTCGGAAATCCGACAGGAGAAAACGATTGCTAATATTTTCTGGTCCCGATCATGCCTGAGACAACGTCAACATATGAATCATAGATATTGCCTATCCATTTACAAAGGACACCCTTATCGAGTTTTGCGGGGTTCTAGATCTTCGCTAAATAACGAGGTTAAGAGGTAACAAACGGCCAAGCACAGACGTCCAGTATTACACAACTAACATAAACAACGAAGATATTGTAGTCATGGTCGGAGAAAGTTCAATGGAAAATGGAATCACGATCATATTACAGTACAATACTTGGTGAGTTTAACCAACGCACCAAATGTATACATCGTTTGTCTACAGTTCCTCATACGATACATCTGAGTGGTTTAACAATATGCATACGTAATCACCGCAAGATCGTCTATTCTTCAAACTCTAATACTGGGATAAACCACTGGATATAATCGATTTGCAAGCATCTAGTCCGTCATTCAATATTCAGCCGTCAATTCAATATACCCCCAAGGACCCTGAAACACTCAGAGGTTCACATCTCGACCTAAATTATTCTTCACAGAACCGTCGTGTATTTCATGTACATGTAGTCCAAGGCCATCAGTGAGTTTCACTTGATACTCTTCCCGAGGCTATAGTCATTGATAGTTGTAAGCGAGGATCAACTAACGTTCTATTATGATTTGTAACATTGATATGGAGAGCAATAATAACTTTACAACACTCGTTATGACGGGACCTATATTTAGAGCAAGGAAATACAAGTTTGTCGCCGACCAGAAGATAATCCGCAATGTACTCAACGATTACGTGACTGGGTGGTCAAAGGGTGGAAAAATGTACGCGAAAAGCGGTTGGCCCTTGCCAATCGCAAGGTTTTTCAAACTACCCAGCACTTTAATAAAGTACTCTTCCCATGGAAATTAACTGCTGAGAGACACCATTGTGCTGGAAGTTCTAGCAGACCTTCAGAGTGAAATCGTTATATTTCCCGCAGATGGAGTTTAAAGTATTGTATTATTCATATGTAAATACTATCATAAACAGCAATAGGTTGAGGAATTGAGCATTGATACACCAAGGGCGTCAGAAGAACTTTTGCGCGAAAAAAAAAAAAAAAAAAAAACACGAGGAAAGAAAGAAGGAAACACAAAATAAAAAAGAAAGTTTTGATAGCTTCCAAGTTGAAGAAGACTTTGATCGGTCCAGAGCGCCAGTGAATTTGTTAGGGGCTCTGAGCACCGACTGGCCCTCTTGGGACAATTTTGATCGTGGAAAGTAACAGTAGGTTCAATTTCCACTCTTACTTGAGTGAAATTTCACTCACCTTTTTTTAGAAAGTATGTTCATAGCTCCCCCTCCCCCCCAATAATTTTGCCGCAAGTACTCTATTCTCTCATTCCTTGAAAGTAACTAACATTTCTTAACAAGGAAATAATTCATTGTTATTTATGGCCCGTTATAAAAAGAACGCGCGCCATCTGTATTATTGCAGAGGTAGCGCCGCTATCTATACTTTTAAATTATGAATTTAGACGGCGCTACTTCTGGAATGAATTTATTAACACCTCATTGTCCAAAAGAATTATATCGGTTACGTCTACACAATGTATCTAGGTTACTTTACTATACATATATTTTCTAATTCAGCATCGCAGAAAGCCATGCACCATCGATTGCGTTTTCATGGTAAAAGGATTGGGAGTGAACTAAAAAATACACTTCATTGCAGAGTGATTTTATTCGCCAGAAATCGATTAGAACGCGTCTCCAGCGATCTAAACCCCAAGAGCTTCCCGGGCCTAGGCGGCCCCTGGACCCTCGCCTAAAGTGCTATGATAGTAATCCACCCGGCCCCAATCAAGAATTGCTTCCGCCGGCCCTGCCTTGTAAGGCCGTACCACTTTGGATTTGCTTCCGGCGCCCCTGTACACCATAGCGATACCGTCTAATTACTCATCTACAGCATTCGTTCAACAAACACAAATAGTCTTCTCAAAGAAAGAAGTGAGTGGCGAAAGTTTAATAGTTCGATGATTCACGATCATATCACTTTAAATTACTTAGTGGGTTTAACTAACACACCCAATAGTATACATAGCTTACGTACAGTTCTGTATGCGTTACCTCTGAGAGCTTTAAATCAAATATCCAGAGATATACAACAATCTGCGTCGTCAGGAAATATAATACCACCAAAAATCAGTAAAGTATGTCAAGATATAGCGTATTTTCGGTTGTATCGTCCAGTGAACATAATCGAAACATCTCAAGATCGGCTTTTCTTGAAACTCAACTACTTAGATAAAGGACTGGATATCATTAATTTACCTTGAATCCTGAATGATCCAGAGGTACGCAGCGCTGTGCCAAACTATTTTAAGTTCACAGAACATCCTTGCATTTCATATAAGTATACTAAATCTATAGCCACCAAAATATTCAATTACTCCAATGCTGTCAAGGAGTTTGACTGGAACTTATACACGTCAGGAGGCTATAGTTGTGATTGTGAATCGCCGAACTTTATCTATACACCATGCAAACATATTGTGACTGGTGACCTTGATGTGGTGAGTGATAAGGATCTGAAATTACTCCTGATGAAAGGACCTAAATATAGAGAGCCAAGAAGAATAAATGTGCAGGCCGACCAGAAGATAGTCCTGTCTGCATTGGAACAGTACGTTATTGATTGGTCTAAGCGAGAAAAAGTTGAACCTACAGTACTCGCTGATTGGCTGGACCTCACTAAGAGCAAGGTCGTTGAAATAATCCGCCATTTCGACAGAAGTACTCTTCCCCAAGCCAAACAAATACTGAGAAACCTCAATTCGCGAGAAGTTCTATCAAATCTCCAGAGTAAATTCGTCATAGTCCCAGCAGACAAGGCTCCGAATAATATAATATTCATATGTAAATATTACTATTACCAGGTGCTGGTTAAAGAATTGAGTGTAGACATATCTTCATCAAATACGTCTACTTACTCCCAAGCTGCATTTACTCTGGAAGATTTATTTAACAATCACAAAAAGTTTCTCAGGGAAAGAGGTATTTGTCTTCCAACCAATCATAACGACATACCAAAACTCTACTGGACTCCCAAAATGCATAAATCACCATACAAAGCTAGATTCATAGCTGGTTCTAGAAGCTGCACCACCAAGCTTCTTTCAACCCTATTGACGAGGGCCCTTCAGGGGGTAAAAGCATTTTGGGAAAGGTATTGCGCCACTATTTCCAAGAACTCTGGCGTTGAATGTATGTGGATATTGAAAAACTCAAAATGTCTTACGGAAGAACTTGATGCTAAAGGTCACATACCGTACAGACATGTATCCACATGGGATTTCTCGACTCTCTATGCTACAATCCCTCATCAGGACCTTATTGACCGTCTAAGTTCATTAATAGTATCTGTGTTCAAGAAAACTGATCGTAGATATATTAATATCGGAAGCCATAAAGCATACTTTAGCTCTACTACATACAAGAGATATCATTCATGGGATGTTTCTTCGTTTATAGAGTTGCTTGAATTTTTCATTAAAAATATCTATGTGAAATTTGGCAACACAATATATCAGCAGCATATAGGTATTCCAATGGGTACTAATTGTGCACCCCAGTTGGCTGACCTGGTTGGCTATCTGTTCTCTTATGAGCATGACTATATGCAGGCGCTTTCAAAAACCGATCCATTCAAATCCCGTTCATTCTCATTTACCAAACGCTATATAGACGATCTTCTCGCTGTGGATAATCGCTATATAAATGACGCAGTGAAGGATATATATCCACCTTCACTGGATTTGAAGGAAACTACAGATAGCCCTACAGGCACATTATATTTAGATCTCTATCTCTATAAAAATGAAGCGGGCACTCTCTCTCGTCGATTTTATGACAAAAGAGATGATTACAATTTCGACATCGTAAACTATCCCTTTCTGGACAGTAATATTCCAGTGGGACCTGCATATGGCGTATACATATCTCGCTTAGTAGCATTTGCTAGATCCTGTGTTAAAGGTGACGATTTTAATCAACGTCACAAAACGCTGTTACAGAAACTCATAAAACAGGGCTATTCCACCAAACGCCTCCACTCAAAGTTTCTCAAATTTGGCGATACATATCGCATGCTGATAAAAAATACGAACGTAGCGTGCAAGATCTATGGCGCTACGTTTCGTAACTTGTGTCTAATTCCGCTTAACCCGGGGCTAGGGGCCGTATGAACCCATGTACTCCAAGATCCTCATGGTACTCGTATGAACAGTCACAATCAAAGCGTGACTGAGATACATCATTCTTTAGATGACGACTTTACAACGAATATTATGGATTAAGAATACTGATCAGCGATACGGATTTGATATTTTTGGAACATCATGATGTCTTGCCGGCATCATTGAAAACTGATGACCGCTTCTCTCTTGCAGGAAACAAGCCTATGTTTATGTATACTATGATTGTCTTTTTGAATTTGGTGCTGATACTGTTATATGGAATATGGAATAGGTCTTTGGATTATGGACGCGGATATTCTCTAATGGACGACGGCTGGATTATGAATGACGGACTAGACGCTTGTAATACAAACCCTTTTGATAGTTTTATGTTCACTCCAGTCGAGACTCCTTTTAGTGTTGCGCTTAATCCGGTGTTTCCAAAAAATATAATAGTGTCAGTTATACTATTAGTGTATCCAGACCCTCTGATTTCGTCAGTCATAGTTCGGCCTTCATCATGATGTAGGGACATGCGAGTAAAACATGATCTAACATGCACAGAGCACATACACAGCTAGATGTGTCAGAAATACAGTTAGGAATAAGTAATTTACGGGCATCTGTAAGTCGACCGAGTAAAATATTATACAAACGGTATCCAATATAGTACAATAGAGGGATGTAGTCTGATTAATCCAGTTTCGTATCGAATTCTGCTAAGCTGTTAATGATTTTTATGTCTTCTGGTAAGGCGTCCAAATTGTAATAACGGTTATATTTGATATATTCTCTGATAAATTTGCCATTCTTATTTGATGAATATTAACAGGTCAATCTGTAATCAAACCTTTTTATTTATTTTCCTCTTTTGAAGCGCGAGTTACAGTTCGACCTCTAAAACCGAATTGAGCAGACGTATAATTCCTTGCCAATAGTTCAGCCTCAGGAACCCAATTGAGTAGATGAGTTTAATTTCCCGAGCCGGCCCCATTGCCTTTCATTTGCAAATAACTTTATATTTCAGTTATATAGTACATGACATATATTATATTAAACCGTATCAGAAAATAGTCTTCTTACAAGATCCGATATTTGTCGAAATATATATTTTTTATATTCTGTTGTTACAAGAGCTCTCTTTTTGCATCATCCAAAGTCTATCTGCGTATCTCTCCATATCTGCATTTCTGCTGAGTTCCTCGTAAAAGCTCTGTGTAACAGATTGGTAGCAGAGCGCGGTTTGTGACAGCATAAAACAAAATTTTTAATATGGTTTGTTTATATGTTATTTGATTTTATTACACGGTATCGAAATAAACAAAATGATGCTTAAAAGAACTTTTTGAAAGGAAATCCCCTGAGTACAGAACTTCAGATGACGATACATACATATTAGATCAGGTTCGGTTACACAGGTAAGAAATGTAATTCACTGGATGAGTATAATGCTATAAGAATGGAATCACTTTTATTAGAATTAAAGGAAGGATTATCAAATATTTCTGCACATATGTCTGAACAAAATCAGGAAGCTTTATCGGCATCAGAGATCTAGGCAAAATCCGCATTTTGCGTTTGTAACTCCTGCTCATATTGCATTAATGTTGCGTTTAATTCAGATATTGATCCAGGAAATTGTTTCTTCCGTTCATCATATTAATCATATTAAGTGTTCTTGTATTTGACTAATTCGGTTGAAAGTTTCTATGACGGTTTCTGGCTAGAAGTTAAGGGCGAATAATTTCTAACTAAGTCCGCGTTCGACACTTGAATTATCAGTCTCACTTTGAAATGGACGAAGGACGCAGCAATTTTTGCTCGAAAGCCGCGTCTTAATTATCAATTAAAAGAAAATATTACGGGTGTGCTGGAACTTTGTAGAAAGTCTGAAGGACAGATTTTATCAGTTTTAATGCAAGGACTAAAACCCACTTTTAAATCTCATGTTATCTTTCTAAGGCCCGCTAGTCTGGGAGCCAGGATCGGGTTTTAGTGAAATTGTTCACCACACCGACAAGATAATTTCCATCTATACCACAACTTTCTACGGCTATGGGGGGTATTACCCAAAGTGGTGCAGTTTTTTTCTATTGTGGACGATATATCCCACTACAGACATTCATTTTACTTTACCGAAAATGGGGGTAGGTGTATTTTAATCGCCGTAGCTTTTTTGTCATTGTTCTAATCTGCCTAAACAGTATTAATCATTAGCAGAGTTATCTGCTATCAAGATTTGTTCCTGTATCCCGTCCTTGTAACGTTACTTGGGGACCAAATCCAAATGTCAACTGGGGGAAAAATGCTCCCGTTTAAAAAAGGGGGCCGGTGTATTTGTATCGCTATATCTCCCTTATTATTGAACCAATCTATGTAAACGTGATGAAATTTAGCTCCGTGTTACCTCGCGAATTTCTTTAATATCTAAGATCGTGGTTGTATCCCAACCATATGGTGTATTTGGATGTGGTATTCAAATGAATTTTTATCAGAAAAATATATTGCCTCTTAAAAAACGTGTATGTATGATTGAACTGCCATATCTTTCTTGATAATTCTTAATAATGACCCTATCTGAAATTCATTATATTTTATACAGCATTTATGCCATTGCCATATACAACCACGATTCATTTTAGTATCTCAACCTTGTATGGCATACTTGGGAGCCGTATCCAAAAGTCTACTTGAACAACAAAAAATACCCCTTTCCAAATTGGGTGTATGTGTAAGTGTGTTGCTATATCCTGCCTATTACTGATCCAAATATGTCTGAATATCGTAATGTAATTCTCAACATTACTTAGCAGTGTTTTTCAGTTAGTACTTTTGTTTTATCGTTCAACCGTATGATGCAATTGGGGATTGTGTTCAAATTTCACTTGAACAAATCTACTCCGTCTTGAAAAGGGGGATTATGTGTAAATAACCCGCCACAAATTTTAAAAAAAAATTGTTATGTCTAAACTACCTCATTTATTACTCAACAGTTGAAAACGAATTTATATATTAGCGAGATAGATGGTATAGTTTTCCAACTCTATAACGTGGTCGGGGGACCATATTCAAATATCAAGTCGAAAACGTACTCGCGGCTGCTAAAGGGAGTATGTTCGATTATATAGCATTTTAGCATATTTTTTTCAATACTGATCCAGTCTGCCTGGTCTGTGTTGTGTATTAGTGAACATTGTTATCCTATTTTTATTATATGTATCTGCGATTCGTTTTAAAATACAAACTGAACAAACTATTCTCTGTTGAAAAATATTTAAGAGCAGGACATAGCTAATAGGTTCATATCTTCTTGGTTTCCTTAAGTGGCATTTAGAAGTTGGAAAGTAGATAAATAAACAAATTGCTTATGGATAACAACTTCTAGTTTATTCAGGACGACGTTTCGATACAGGTACTAGTATCGTTCTCAAGTCGACTTGAGAACGATACTAGTACCTGTATCGAAACGTCGTCCTGAATAAACTAGAAGTTGTTATCCATAAGCAATTTGTTTATTTATCATATCTTCTTAATGAATAGTTCGTCTGTAACTATACATGTTTACTACATGTATATATCTCTTAAGAACAAATGCATCAGTTATTGTAGTTCAGCTTTTCATTTGACTGCCAAATATGAGTTTCCCTATTGTGTAGCGCTTTTGTGTCAAACGAGTATGAATGAGACTTGTAAAAGCAAAATGAGTGGCACAATAAATCCAGGTAACTTTAATGTCATTGCACATGCATTTACTTAACACATACTGTATCATTGCTAAATTCAAAATAACGGCCTTGGCCATAGTCAGAAATGTAAAAAAAATCATGAGATTGAGGGTAATTTCAGATGTCACTGTACACCTCCAGCTTCAAACAATTTACTGCAACAGTTCCATGTTGATTTTACAGCTTGTTTAACTAAGCTTTCCATTGTAGCTTCATCGATATATTACGAAACAGCCATTGATCTTATTCAAAATGCACACTCACCAAGTAAATAATCACCGCATTGCCTATCAAGTTGGACGAGTCGATACGAAGTAAATTTCAAATTTCTAAAGTCCATTGAAGCTAAATTGGGTCCCATTATCTGAAGAAGAGGGACACTGGATCACAGATCAGGGAAAACTGGGCCAAAGATGAGAAGTTTTGAGGTGAAACATTGGATTTTGATAATTGTGCATTCACGAGGTTTAAATAAATGCCCCGAATAATAAAACGATTCCTTCATTGAATGACATCTTCTCCCTGTCATATTCAATTTATCTCTGATTATTAGTGCACGACTTTATAATCCAAAACGATTAAAACGGAAACTTTGGTGAATTCAGCCTTGATTGCGACAAGTATATTCATTATTGTACTTAGCATCTGATAACAATCTGCAAAAGGCCAGTCATTTGACCCCAACATGTCAATTTGATTAATAATGATGATGAACCGATTCTTGATGATGTAAACAGACTCCATTCTTCAAGTGTCAATACTAACCTTCTGTTCTTGATTACGGTCCACCATCCGTTGACTGCGCATGACTGTAACCAACCAGACTTATACGTTTCAAAACGTAGCTGAAAGTGGATATTGGATGATCAATATCGAGGTATGAACGTGCGAAGAATTAAACGAAAAACTCCATTATTTCCTAAAACTTATGAATGATGGGAATTGTGCCTCTAGTGTGAAGTTTTTCTTCTTGAATATCCAAAAGAAGGAAATGGGACGGAAATCAAACGGGTTATCTGACATGACTAAAAAAATGGTGAATCTTGAAGAAATAATATTTTGTCTACCCAAGGAGAACTACTCAATATTGTGTGTTTATCTGGAAGCAAAGTGAGAGAAAAATATCAAACTGGCATAAATGACTTAGGTAAAGAATTAAGAGAGTTAAACTGAAAATGACATTTTTTTATACATGCGTACTACAATACAAAACAGGATGTTATGGTACGATACCGTAAATACAAATACACGCAATGCATATACACTGCTACATAAAGAACACATATACAATAACATTGTGGTGTCTCTCATGAGAATGCACATATTACATACATGCATGGATTTAGGTTTATCCATTTATATACATAGTTTTCAATGTTTATATTCATGCTACCTTCAGATATAATATACTAGGAGAGTATCAGTGCCGTCCCCACGTTTGGTACGATACAAATATAATGGCACACAACTCAACGTATAAGAAATATTTACACAAATCAAAAATGCTTTTTCGCCAAAAAAACTGATGAAGGTACAAACAACTAAATCTTTAATATGCAATATATATATATATATGAATACAAATATTGAACCTTCCGATCATAGAACAGATCTAGATTATATGTCGGCGGTCTCAGTCAAAGGCGAAACTCATTTGCTAGCAAATATGGAGGATGATGTCTTCTCAATTTGATACTGTCGGTGAATTTTGCTTACATGTAGAAGTACATTGAAGTGTAACATGAAATTGTTTATTTTATTGTTATAAATATGCCGTTTTGCTTCCAAGAGTATCCCAGTATTTAGGAAGTGCTGATGTCTAACCTTTTTCGGTGAAATTACCGAGGATTTTTATCTTTCCATTCAGCCATATTCGCATATCGGCCCATAAACTTTGTACAACAGGACAAAATTAAAACAATTGTTCAGTCGATTCTTTTTCTGATGCAAAGTAAGGTCAATGGTTGTCATTTCTTTTCTCAGTTATATGTAAAAAAAAACTACTTGTACACAATGTTCTTTGCATTATTCCGTATTGAAAGTCTCCTAATTTTGTTTCCTTGGTACTAGTGACATTACTTATGAACGCATCTTTCCAGTTCACGTCGCTTTGCGTGTCTAGTATATTATACCATTTTCGGTCGCTTTTGAACTATATAGCTCGCTCGTATTATTTACCAGGTCATAAAATATTTTGTATCCCTTTTCTTGCCTTGCCAAAGCCTCTTTTTACAATTCCAAGGCTTGAGTAATGTAAAAGTTTTCCTGAAAATTGCTTATATAGTATGGTTGTCCAGATATATTCCTCTCCGTTGCTGTCAAGAATATCTCTAATGTACATTATTGTCCTCCGCCGCAACGCGGCCGGGGACTTTAAAATGGCTCTTGCTTCTTTGTGTTCTTGGATGTCCGTGTACAAATGTATGTCTGTGCAAGCGATAACTTCCAAACGCGTGGTAGGATTCTTCCGAAATTCGGCATACGCGACAAGGCGCCAGTTGGTATTGCATTTCAGCAACATCTACCTGAAGGTGGCGCCACTGGGTCAAAATGGATCTTGCTTCTTTGTGTCCGTGAACGACCGTTTATATTTTTCGCAAGCGATAACGTCCAAACGCTTTGTCGGATACTCCCGAAATTCGGCATACGCATTTCTTGCGACAAGACACCGGCTCAGCCGCTGCTATTGCATTTCAGCAACATCTGCCTGAAGGTGTCGCCACTGGGTCTCATTTCTTCCTGTCCGTTCCTGTCCGTGGATGTCAGTTCAAACTCTTTGCAAGTGATAACTTCCAAACGCTTTGTTGGATTCTCCCGAAATTCAGCATACGCATTCCTTGCGACGAGACGCCGGTTGCTACTGCATTTCAGCAACATCTGCCTGAAGGTGGCGCCACTGAGTTTCTTGCTCTCTTTGTGTCCGTGGATGTCTGTTCAAATTCTTCACAGGCGATAACTTCCAAAAGCTTTGGCGGATTCCTCCGAAATTTGGAATATACACTCCTTGTGACCAGACGTGGTTTTACGTTTCAGCAAGATCCACCTGAAGGTGGCGCCACTCAGACTTGTTCCAATCTTCTGTGCATGTCCGTGGTTTCCATTCAAATTCCTCACAAGCGATAACTTCCTAATGCTTTGTCTAATTTCTTCAATATTTGGCATATGCATTCCTTGTGACAAGATGTTGATTGGTATTGCGTTTCAGAAACATCTGCCTGTAGGTGGCGCCACTAGGGTTCTTTCCGTTCTTTTGTGTTGCAAGCTATAGCTTTGAAATGTCTCTCGAAATTTGGTTTCCGGTCAATAACTTGAGAACTGCTCATCAAGTTCTTCTCACATTAGGCATGCATATACATTGTACCTTGCCATGAAATGTTGCTTGGGATTGCGTTTATCCACTTCTGCCACCTGATGACAATTCTGAAATTTGTTTTTGGCCAATAACTTGAGAACTGCATGCTCATCGGAATCTTCTCAAATTTAGCATGCATGTACCATGCCAGGAGATGTTGCATGGGATTGCCTTTCACTCATTAGCACTTACAAGTGGCATCACCTGGTGGCAAAACCCCAAAATTGTTTTCGGGTAATACCATGACATAAGATGTCACTTGACATTGCGTTTCGCCCACTTGCGCCTATAGGTGGCCCCACCTGGTGTTAAAATCAAAATTTGTTTCCAGCCATTAACTTGAGAACTGCTCATCGGGAACTCATCAAATTTAGCATGCATGTATCATGCCAGGAGATGTTGCGTGGGATTGCTTTTCGCTCACTTGTACTTACAGTTGGCGCCACCTGGTGACGAAATACCAAATTTGTTTCCCGGTAATAACTTGAGAACCGCTCATCAGAGTCTTCTTAAATTTGGTATATACCATGACATAAGATGTCGCTTGGGATTGCGTTTCGCCCACTTGCGCCTACAGGTAGCACTACATTTTGTCAAAATTTAAATTTCATTTCGCTCATCGAATTCTTCTTCAAATTGGTATGCAGATACCATATGCCATGATATGTCCCTTGGGATTGTATTTCACCTGCTTCTGCATACTGGTGGCGACACCTGGTGGAAAAATCTGAAATTTGTTTCTGGCAATAATTTGACAACTGCTCATCAGATTCTTTTCAAATTTGGTATTCATATGTCATAAGATGTCGCTTGGGATTGTGTTTCGCACACTTGTGCCTACAAATCTAAATTTGGTTTCCGGGCAATAACTTAAAGACCCC
The DNA here is from genome assembly GCA_036873755.1 of Hanleya hanleyi. NCBI lineage: Eukaryota > Metazoa > Mollusca > Polyplacophora > Lepidopleurida > Hanleyidae > Hanleya > Hanleya hanleyi. Next base: position 43,798 of record JAVTVY010012674.1, read on the forward strand.
TGGTGGCGACACCTGGTGGAAAAATCTGAAATTTGTTTCTGGCAATAATTTGACAACTGCTCATCAGATTCTTTTCAAATTTGGTATTCATATGTCATAAGATGTCGCTTGGGATTGTGTTTCGCACACTTGTGCCTACAAATCTAAATTTGGTTTCCGGGCAATAACTTAAAGACCCATTGCCCGGAAACCAAATTTAGATTTGTAGGCACAAGTGTGCGAAACACAATCCCAAGCAACATCTTCAGATTCTTCCCAAAGTTCGTATGCTGATACACCATGCCATGAAATTATGCTTGGGATTGCGTTTCGCCCACTTGCACCTACAGGTGGCGACACTTGGTGGCAAATTTAAAATTTGGTTTCCGGGCAATAGGTTGAGGATGCCTTAAGATTCTCATCAAATTTGGTTTGCAGATAATATGCCTCGAGATGTCACTTGGGGCTGATTCTCAGTTACATAATTTCCATGCTTCACTGCATGGAAACTATATTACAGAAGCAATCAACGTTTACTCAACCGTTCTCAGTTGATCATAAAACCAGAAAGAACCTTCCGCATCCAACGCCTATGAAGTAACAGTTGCCTCCCTCATGTATACCCCCTGAGACGAACAATGCTAAAAAATATTGCTGCCATTTCGACGGGGGACCTAGCATCCTCTGGCTGTTTGTTTTCTTTTGAAACCAGTCTTTGATAAACAGGGATTGTTTGAATTTACCGTTAAACCATAGTGATTCGTCCATAATGTCAGTTATGGCGGGGATATATTTTACGTAAGACCACCCAGGCTTCAAACATATCTTTCCAGAATAATTGCCCCACATTTTTATCACTCCCTTGATGTATCACTCCTCTCGTTCCATATGTAGCGTGTAGATCAAGTTTCTGACGTGACGCACTGGATTCTGCATGACCTCCACTTGACTTCTGCATGGGCGCGTAGGGATTAACAAGGCCACTGATGTGAGATGACGGACGTTGTTCGAGTCAGCTTGGCATTATGGCCATTTGTCGAGGTTTCTTGAAATTTTTCGAACAAATAGATGATATTTTGAATTGAATCTGTGGGGGAGAATTCTACTACTCAAGAAGCAGTTTTAGTGTGCTTTTCGTATTCAAAGATGATTCAGGTCGTGCCTGCGTTCCATATGAAAACCTCACTTTCTATGGGGCCCAAGAATGAGCAATTATGAACGTTTTGCGAAATAGATCAGTTTTGCGAGAAAACTGTGAAAATCTTCCATCTGAATTGAATTTAGGCACCTCAACAGTGTCGTTGAGTAATGGGAAATACATGCATTTGTATTGTAGTGATAGAAAGTGGCATTTGTTTCAGAGTTCCTTGTTTCAGGATAATGATTGAAATCAACAACAAGATGGAATTCTAGAGGCGAATTAGTGTGATAAAGGTGGTTTAGGCATTGTTCTTTTACGGTACCTAAATCTAAATCTACCTACGATCTAAATCCCCCGACAGAATTTGAAATGAAAAAGTATGATAAGCTTTATTTGAATTCCATTTTATTAGGAAATATTTACCTATACGAGGCTGGAAATTTCTAAAATTATCTGTAGTTATCATCCCTTCAAACCAGTACAATTTTATTCAATTCCGTGAAAGTTGTGTGTGCTGGAAAAAGGAAATGGCCATAATGGAAGACGGTCATAATAGCACGGTGACAGGTACGGATCACATGCAAATCATGACAGTAGGCCTACAAACTCATACGCGTTTGATAGTTCGAACATGTTACTAGGGCGATTATCAAGTGATGTAATGCTTTCAAAACTTCTCCACTATCGGGTTCAAGCGCAATGGATGATTCTCGTTTATTCTATTCGGGATGATTTTATAGGGATTATTTTGTATGTACTGTAACGTATTTTGGTATCCCCTCAAGGTTAAATCATGAATAAACACAAGCCCGAACAGAAGCGAAAGTCTGGAACGAAGAGTGCACGCCAACCCGGAAATGTGACGAAAATCGGGGTCTAAATGATGCTACAACGCTTAGCATAAATACGGGTAAACGAAGTATACATGACTGAAATCAACTTACCGTCCAGTATTTATATCCATCCTGGTCTGTGATATCAACGGAGAATGATATCTAATGTTCCCGTTAACAAGGAAACTGTGCAAACTTTATACATTGATATAATCAGCGGTAACGAAAGTGAAACTAGAAGTCGGGAATTCCCACAAACTCTGCTTTGTGATAAGGTTTGGAGTTATCGTTCCTAAACTATACAATGATGTGGGTTGTCTTTGACTGGGTAGTACAGATGGCGCTGCGGGAAAGTGTGACATTTCATCCGGGCAAAAAGACGTTACATGTACCAGGTCTGATGTGTATAAAAGAGGAGACCATAGCATGGAATCACTTTTGATCTGAACGGTAACCAGGTAACTATACTCTTCTATTGGGCGAATAGACTGAACAGTGTATTGCATGCGGAGACGTGTAATCGGTGCACGGTGCCTGTACGAAGAAGAGGGAATATAGGAAGTCCAGTGACTGTAGTATTAGTGAAGGGTATTGAGCAGCAGTGTTGCCGGCGAATGCTGGGCTGCGTTCGGGCGACTGGTAATATCCCAAGGGTTATGGAATTGGGCTGCTGATTCATGGAAGCACTATACCGAACTGGCGATACCTAGGATCCAACTTTACCTACCTGATTGGAGCTCGAAGGAAGAAGTCACTCTCACAAGCCAGCTTATGTGTTTGGAGGCCCTGAAGTGTTCACGGCGGAGAGGCATAACGCTGTCTGAGAGCGTTCTCGCCGGTGAAACGGATGACAGAAAACTGGTACCAACCTGTGAGGGGAAGCATGGCAACTTGATGTGATCTTAGACGTTGAAGGAAGTCTATCGAAGGAAGTCTGGTTTATCGGTCGTCGTGAGTACCTCAGTCTGGGCTGTTTACGGTGCCTATGAGCACGCCACCGAAGCAGCATCTCAAAACTGTTACAGACAGATTCGCTGGAAAAGACGGAATATTAGACCACATCCTCTAGCCGGATACGTCTTGAGGAGAGGATCCTCGCAAGCCAGACTACGCCTGGATAGAAGTCAGCCGAGTTCCCGGTTATTAGACGAACCTAGGGTGAGATAATAATCACACGCAAGTGGTGGCATCGTCGATACGCACAAAGACGGTGAAGACAGACGCATCCACGTTGGGAAGACGAACCTACCTGTAGAGTGGAATTCTTACAAGAAGAAGCAGGCGTATCCACGGTGGGAAGACGAACCGACCTGTAGAAGGGAATACCTACCTGTTGTTTACCTACAAGGTAAACAGACGTATCCACAGCGGGAAGACGAGTCTATCTCTCGGAAAATACGTACCTGGGAGGGGACGACGGTAGTAGTATACAAAGAGCAAATTGATATGGTAGCGCCTCACTGCGCATGCGCAGAAAAAAAAATGGGGTGGTTTTGAGGAGGTATTGGGGCGGTGTGCGCAGGTGAATGGGGCGCAGGTATGACGTCACTTCCGGTCTGGGTGAATGGGGCGTGACCTTGGGAGCATGTATTTCTCCGCGGTGATGCGGTCTGACGGTGATGCGGTCTGCCTCTGCGGACCGAAAGTAGTCCCAAACTCGTGGGTTTTCGTGGAAGTGTTCGGCAATCTGTAGGGACCGCTAGTGGACCGATGGGGTCGAGTGAGGTATCAAAGTGAAGCATTCGTGAAGGGGCATCTAATGGGCTGGGTGTGGGGTTGACATATCGGCCTTCTGCGCATGCGCGGCGGCCGAAGGGTATGAAAATAGCCTTTTTGGAGCTAGGGGAGCCCCTAGTGGACCGATGGGGTCGAGTGAGGTATCAAAGTGAAGCATATGTGAAGGGGCATCTGATGGGCTGGGCGCGGGGTTGAACTATCGGCATTCTGCGCATGCGCGGAGGCCCAAGGGTATGGAAATAGACGTTTTGGAGCTAGGGAAGCCCCTAATGGACCAGTGGGGTCGAGTGAGGTATCGATGTGAAGCATTCGTGAAGGGGCATCTGATGGGCTGGGTGTGGGGTTGAAATATCGGCATTCTGCGCATGCGCGGTGGCCCAAGGGTATGGAAATAGCGGTTTGGGAGCTAGGGGAGTCCCTAATGGGCCAATGGAGTCGTATGAGGTATCAAAGTGAAGCATTCGTGAAGGGGCATCTGATGGACTGGGCGTGGGGTTGAAATATCGGCATTCTGCGCATGCGCGGTGACCCAAGGGTATGGAAATAGACGTTTTGGAGCTAGGGGAGCCCCTAATGGTCCAATGGGGTCGAGTGAGGTATCAAAGTGAAGCATTCGTGAAGGGGCATCTGATGGACTGGGTGTGGGGTTGACATATCGGCCTTCTGTGCATGCGCGGTGGCCCAAGGGCATGAAAATAGCCTTTTTGGAGCTAGGGGAGCCCCTAATGGTCCAATGGGATCGAGTGAGGTATCAAAGTGAAGCATTCATGAAGGGCATCTGATGGACTGGGTGTGGGGTTGCATTAGGGTCATTCTGCGCATGCGCGGTGGCCCAAGGGTATGAAAATAGACGTTTTGGCATCTAGGGGAGCCCCTAATGGTCGAATGGGGTCGAGTGAGGTATCAACGTGAAGCCTAGGTGAAGGGGTATTTGATGGCTGGGTGGGTGCATGTAAAATTTTTCCTGAAAAAAAAAATACGGAACACGGACTTTATCGAAAAACCTGGGAAAATGCCTATATGGGGTATGAGGGGTATATAGGTCGCCGGGCTTAACGGGGCTTGTCTATCAACAGAGTTATCTTCCCTAGTTCCAGGGTGGGTGTATGTAAAAATTTTCCTGAAAAAATACGGAATACGGACTTTATCCTAAATTACGGGAAAATGCCTATATAGGGTATGGGAGGTATAGGACCATCCTGGGAAACGTACTTCTATACATTTGCGGTAGGGTTGTGAGGTCTCGTTTTACTCGTCTCGTCATTTAGAACATGATAGGAAGTGTCCCCGTGCGAATCGGTGAAATTTTTGGAAAAAGTCACCGAACCCCATATAGTCCCATACTGAGGGTATAGGATCAATGTTTGTCCCCTGGGAAACGTACTTCTATACATTTGCGGTAGGGTTGTGGGGTCTCGTTTTACTCGTCTCGTCATTTAGAACATGATAGGAAGTGTCCCCGTGCGAATCGGTGAAATTTTTGAAAAGTACGATATAGCCTCATATAGTCCCATACTGAGGGTATAGGATCAATGTTTGTCCCCTGGGAAACGTACTTCTATACATTTGCGGTAGGGTTGTGGGGTCTCGTTTTACTCGTCTCGTCATTTAGAACATGATAGGAAGTGTCCCCGTGCGAATCGGTGAAATTTTGAAAAAGTACGATATAGCCTCATATAGTCCCATACTGAGGGTATAGGATCAATGTTTGTCCCCCTGGGAAACGTACTTCTATACATTTGCGGTAGGGTTGTGGGGTCTCGTTTTACTCGTCTCGTCATTTAGAACACGATAGGAAGTGTCCCCGTGCGAATCGGTGAAATTTTTCAAAAAAGTCACCGAGCCCCATATAGACCCATACTGGGGTATAGGTTCAATGTTTATCCTACTGGGAAACCCACTTCTATGCATTTGCGGTAGGGTTGTTGGGTCTCGTTTTACTCGTCTCGTCATTTAGAACATGATAGGAAGTGTCCCCGTGCGAATCGGTGAAATTTTTGAAAAAAGTCACCGAACCCCATATAGTCCCATAGTGAGGGTATAGGATCAATGTTTGTCCCCCTGCGAAACGTACTTCTATACATTTGCGGTAGGGTTATGGGGTCTCGTTTTACTCGTCTCGTCATTTAGAACATGATAGGAAGTGTCCCCGTGCGAATCGGTGAAATTTTTGAAAAAAGTCACCGAGCCCCATATATACCCATACTGGGGTATAGGTTCAATGTTTATCCTACTGGGAAACCCACTTCTATACATTTTCGGTAGGGTTGTGGGGTCTCGTTTTACTCGTCTCGTCATTTAGAACACGATAGGAAGTGTTGCGGAGCGAATCGGTGAAATTTTTGAAAAAAGTCACCGAGGCCTGGGTAGGCCCATATGCCTATACTGCATGGCTATGGGTGTATAGGCCCATACGGGGTGGACATGTTGGAGTCTAGGTGGGCCACTCATGGTCCAATGGGGTCGAGTGAGGTCTTATTTTGAAGCTCTCGTGGAGGAGCACTTGACTACACTAATGGTGCGTCCGTGTTCAATAGTCTGCGCATGCGCAGTCTGGCCGTAGTATAGAAAACAGGCATTTTGGGTGCTATGTAGGGGTGTGTTTGGGTTAGAGATGAGCTAATCACGGTTCGAATGGGTCGTGTGAGGTGTCAAAGTGAAGCTTGTGTGGGGTAGAGTCAGAATGGTGTATATCCCTTATATGTGTTGTAATTTGAATGCATGTCGCGTTAATCTGCGCATGCGCAGTTGGTTGTAGTAAGTAAAGTGGCCATTTTGGGGCAGCGAAGGAAGTTATTTGGGGTCGAGATGGGCTAATCACGGTTCGAATGCGTCCTGAAAGGTGTCATCTTGTAGTTCTCGGGGCGTGCACTCCGATTTGAGGGATGTTCGCGTCATCTGTGACGTCATCGGTGACGTCATCGGTACGAGTAGTAGCGAAAGTGGCCATTTTCGGGCAGTACATGAAGGTATTTGGGGCCGAGATGGGCTATTCACGGTTCGAATGCGTCCTGGAAGGTGTCATCTTGTAGTTCTCGGGTGTACATTCCGATTTGAGGGATGTCCGCGTCATCTGTGACGTCATCGGTGACGTCATCGGTACGAGTAGTAGCGAAAATGGACATTTTCGGGCAGTACATGGAAGGTATTTGGGATCGAGATGGGCTATTCACGGTTCGAATGCGTCCTCGAAGGTGTCATCTTGTAGTTCTCGGGGTGTACATTCCGATTTGAGGGATGTTCGCGTCATCTGTGACGTCATCGGTGACGTCATCGGTACCAGTAGTAGCGAAAGTGGACATTTTCGGGCAGTACATGAAGGTATTTGGGGTCGAGATGGGCTATTCACGGTTCGAATGCGTCCTGGAAGGTGTCATCTTGTAGTTCTCGGGTGTACATTCCGATTTGAGGGGTGTCCGCGTCATCTGTGACGTCATTGATGACGTCATCGGTACGAGTAGTAGCGAAAGTGGACATTTTGTGGGTGCGTGAGGGTGAGTTTGGTGTAGAGATGCACCATCCTTAGTCCGAATGCGTCGTGTGAGGTGTCATTTTGTAGCTCTCGGGGTGTACATTCCGAATTGAGGCATGTCCGAAGCATCTGTGACGTCATCGATGACGTCATCAGTAAGAGTATTAGCGAAAGTGAGCCTTTTGGGGCAGTGCAGGAAGGTATTTGGTGTAGAGATGGACCATCCGCGTTGCGAATGCGTCGTGTGGGGTATCATGTTGTAGCTCTCGGGGTATAGACCCTGATTTCAGGGATATTTATAGCATCTGTGACGTCATTGGTGACGTCATTAGTACAAGTTGTAGCGAAAGTGGGCCTTTTATAGCAGTGAAGGATGTTATTTGGTGTAGAGATGGACCATCCGCGGTCCGAATGGACCGTGTGAGGTGTCATCTTGTAGCAACGCCCACCAACACCATTCTTAATGCTTCAACGCCCTCGTGAAATAGCTCAGAAGCTCTGATATTCCATGGAATTGTCACCAATTCTTCGAAATGCGGTGATGCCCGTCAACGCCCGTCGTTACACCTTAACACTCTAACATAACACCATGATATAGACCAGAGAGAGAACAACAACAACAACAAGGATGACACATGAGAGAACAACAACAACAAGAAGTTTTTTTCATATAGTTTATTTTCCCCAGTGTTACATCACACCCACGCTGGGGAGCCGCGTTGGGTATATTTACAATTCAAGAAGATTCTTATCCAATCAGAGGCCACCATTTGCATGTTTCATATTCGTTCCTGTCCGTTAGATGTATTCATGTCCAATCAGAAGTCTCCATTTCAGAAAATGCCATCTGAACCGTTTATTCTAATCATCGTCGGACAGGCCAGGATACCGTTGAGGCAACATATCCTCAGATAGTTGTTTGCGCATTCTGAGTATCTATCAGTGCGTGGGTGAATACTTTCATCCGATGGAGGTGGTGGTCAGTTTAACCACGAAGAACGCAACATTGGTCAATACCTCCATTATCCACTTGGTGTTACAATTCAAGAACACTCTTGTCCAATTAGAGACCACCATTTGCATCTGTCATATTCGTTCCTGTCCGTTAGATGTATTCTTGTCCAATCAGAAGTCTCCATTCCAGAAAGTTCCATCTTCGGCCATGTTCGCTTTGAACCGTTTATTGTAATCATCATCGGGCAGCCCAGGAAACCGTTGAGGCAACATATCCCCAGATACATGTTTGTGCATTCTGAGTATCTATCAGTGCCTGGGTGAATACATTCACCCGATGGGAATATTCCGTAGTTTGGTCACGAAGAACGTAACATTGGTGACCCTCTCCACTGTCCACTTGGTGTTGGGGCGTTGTTGTTGGGCCCATTCCAAGGGATCCACGGTGTCCAGTTTCTCCAGCATCGTCTCTAGCGACACTCGGTTAATGATGGTAAACGGTTGGTCAAATACCTGGATGTTACTGCTCGGGTAAAAGTATCGGACTTGGTCTGTCTCCTTATGCCGCAGTACATAACCAAACGCCAGATTTAATTTGAAGGACTTAGCTTGATCTTTGAAGATGGCTTCCACGTAGCTAGGTAGACGGGCGAGGTCGGTCAGTCGAAAATTGTAGATATCTTGAATAGGGCGATGACGGTAGAAACAGTGCCGTATCATGGACCAGTGGCGCCGCTAAATGTCACTCACTGGCTGGGCGTCCTGTAAGAGATCGCTAGGAACAGTTATGGGCTCGTCCAGAAAATGTTCGATGTTGTCAGGCGTATGACTCGAACCGTAACGGAGGGGTCCGGCTGGATATCCAGGCCCTCCTGGACCGTGGGTATAGGCAGGCTCTTCGTCATCGCATCACCAGTGGCGTTCGTCTCTCCGGGTTCATCTTCACTGGGTCTGACCTTCCGCGGCTCCTCTTTAGTGCAAAGTTGTCGCCCAAACTGTAGAGACGGGGCATGCATCAAACGTTGGTGCTGTCTAAACCGACTGGGTCGTTTGAAGAGTCGACCACAATCATTACATAGTACCGTCGCACCCGCGTGGAGTACCCTCTCATGACGCAGTAAATGATCCTTCCGATTGAATGACCGTGCGCAGATTATACAAGTATACCGAGCATCGTTGTGGGTGGAGGCCTCGTGGCGTCGTAACGTATCTAGACGGGTAAACAGCTTCTGGCAGGTTGTGCAAGTGAACATCTTGGTGGTTGACAGAGTGTCTGATGAAACGGCCAGGCCGCCTCCCTTTTATAGCACGCTAGCTGGTGATCTATTTTAGCACACTCAGTTCAACTATCCCCAAGTCGAGGGCCGAGCCGTGACATCTTCGGTAACATCCGTGTCTCTTCGGTCACCTCCGTACCGTCAACGATCAACATGTAGACATATAGAGTATGTACGGCATGTTATGGTATTCATCAGTGCATGAGTGACGCCTTCAGCCGATGGGAGTGGTCGGTCAGCTTGGTAACGAAAAACGTAACATTGGTCACACTCTCCACTGTCCACTTGGTGTTGGGGCGTTGTTGTTGGGCCCATTCCAAGGGATCCACGGTGTTCAGTTTCTCCAGCATCGTCTCTAGCGACACTCGGTTAATGATGGTAAACGGTTGGTCAAATACCCGGATGTTACTACTCGGGTAAAAATATCGGACTTGGACTGTCTCTTTATGCTGCAGCACATAACCAAACGCCAGATTCAATTTGAAGGCCGTAGTTTGATCATTGAAGATGGCTTCCACGTAGCTACGTAGACGGGCGAGGTCAGTCAGTCGGAAATTGTAGATATCTTGAATAGGGCGATGACGGTAGAAGCAGTGCCGGATCATGGGCCAATGGCGCCGATAAATGTCACTCACTGGATGGTCTTCGTGTGACAGATCGCTGGGAACATTTATGGCTTCGTCCACGAAGTGTACTTTGCCCTCCACGTCGTACAAAATCTGGCCCAAGGTCTTGTCGTCGGAATTTGACTGTTGAATTAGGGCGACATCATCATCGGCCCTCGTGCGATGGGGGGGAGTTCCCCCTGTTTCGATATTGATGCCTACGGGCTCTTCTATCTGCAAACGTGGCTGCGGAACAGGGTGTCGTGTGCGTTGGTGTCGCAGCAACTGACTGGTCAGTTTGAAAAGCCGACCACATTCTTCGAATGGACGCTTGGGTACTTCATGGCGTGCACGTGTGTGGCGCTGTAAATGATCCGGGCGCTGAAACGACAGTGTACATATCGTACAGTTATACCGGGCGGTTTCTTCGTGCTTGGTAGCCTCATGGCGGCGCAAGTCATGCAGACGAGTGAATGATTTCGAGCACGTAGTACAAGTGAACATCTTGGTGGTTGACAGAGTGTCTGATGAAACGGCCAGACCGCTTCCCTTTTATAGCACGCTAGCTGATATCATGTTCGGGCACTTCCGTGTCTCTTCGGATGTAAAAGTCCCCGGATGTAAAAGTGCCCGAATGTTTACGAATGTTCCACCATTCTGGATTTCTATCAGGTCCATGTCCAGAAGCTCTCATACGCCGCCATTTTGGAGCCGCCATGTTGGATCCGCCATTTTGGAACCGCCATCTTGGATATGTCCCATAATGCACCGGGTCAAAATACTCGCTTCTGATTGGACGAGAGCTCTGTGACGGATTGTAAATACTCGCTTCTGTTTGGTGTACGTCGCTAAAGGTGACCGGAACTGACCTTTGACCCCGGCGCGCAAAGGTTTCCACCGCACCGCGGTGGAAACCTTTACACCGCGCGCGCCGGGGTCAAAGGTCAGTTCCGGTCACCTTTAGCGACGTATGCGAAGAATGTGGTCGGCTTTTCAAACTGACCAGTCAGTTGCTGCGACACCAACGCACACGACACCCTGTTCCGCAGCCACGTTTGCAGATAGAAGGGCCCGTAGGCATCAATATCGAAACAGGGGGGACTCCCACCCATCGCACGAGGGCCGATGATGATGTCGCCCTAATTCAACAGTCAAATTCCGACGACAAGACCTTGGGCCAGATTTTGTACGACGTGGAGGGCAAAATACACTTCGTGGACGAAGCCATAAATGTTCCCAGCGATCTGTTACACGAAGACCATCCAGTGAGTGACATTTATCGGCGCCATTGGCCCATGATCCGGCACTGTTTCCACCGTCATCGCCCTATTCAAGATATCTACAATTTCCGACTGACTGGCCTCGCCCGTCTACGCAACTACGTGGAAGCCATCTTCAATAATGATCAAACTACGGCCTTCAAATTGAATCACCTGGCGTTTGGTTATGTGCTGCAGCATAAAGACAGTCAAGTCAGGATATTTTTACCCGAGTAGTAACATCGGGTATTTGACCAACCGTTTACCATCATTAACCGAGTGTCGCTAGAGACGACTGGAGAAACTGGACACCGTGGATCCCTTGGAATGGGCCCAACAACAACGCCCCAACACCAAGTGGACAGTGGAGAGTGTTAAATGTTACGTTTTTCGTTACCAAGCTGACCGACCCCTCCCATCGGCTGAATGCGTCACTCATGCACTGATGAATACCATAACATGCCGTACATACTCTATATGTCTACATGTTGATCGTTGACGGTACGAAGGTGACCGAAGATACACGGATGTTACCGAAGATGTCACGGCTCGGCCCTCGACTTGGGGATAGTTGAACTGAGTGTGCTAAAAATAGATCACCAGCTAGCGTGCTATAAAAGGGAAGCGGCCTGGACGTTTCATCAGGCACTCTGTCAACCACCAAGATGTTCACTTGCACAACTTGCCAGAAGCTGTTTACTCGTCTAGATAATTTACGACGCCACGAGGCCTCCACCCACAACGATGCTCGGTATACTTGTACAACCTGCGCACGGTCATTCAATCGGGAGGATCATTTACTGCGTCATGAGAGGAATTACTCCACGCGGGTGCGACGGTACTATGTAATGATTGTGGTCGACTCTTCAAACGACCCAGTCGGTTTAGACAGCACCAACGTTTGATGCATGCCCCGTCTCTACGGTTTGGGCGACAACTTTGCACTAAAGAGGAGCCGCGGAAGGTCAGACCCAGTGAAGATGAACCCGGAGACGAACGCCACTGGTGATGCGATGACGAAGAGAGCCTGCCTATACCGGTCCAGGGAGGGGCCTGGATATCCAGCCGGACCCTCAGGTACGGTTTCGAGTCATACGCCTGACAACATCGAACATTTTTCTGGACGAGCCCATAACTGTTCCTATGTGATCTCTTACAGGACGCCCAGCCAGTGAGTGACATTTATCGGCGCCACTGGTCCATGATACGGCACTGTTTCTACCGTCATCGCCCTATTCAAGATATCTCAATTTTCGACTGACCGACCTCGCCCGTCTACCTAGCTACGTGGAAGCCATCTTCAAAGATCAAGCTAAGTCCTTCAAATTAAATCTGGCGTTTGGTTATGTGCTGCGGCATAAGGAGACAGACCAAGTCCGATACTTTTACCCGAGCAGTAACATCCGGGTATTTGACCAACCGTTTACCATCATTAACCGAGTGTCGCTACAGACGATGCTGGAGAAACTGGACACCGTGGATCCTTGAAATGGGCCCAACAACAACGCCCCAACACCAAGTGGACAGTGGAGAGGGTCACCAATGTTACGTTCTTCGTGACCAAACTACGGAATATTCCCATCGGGTGAATGTATTCACCCAGGCACTGATAGATACTCAGAATGCACAAACATGTATCTGAGGATATGTTGCCTCAACAGTTTTCCTAAGGCTGCCCGATGATGATTACAATAAGAAGCAGTTCAAAGCGAACATGGCCGAAGATGGAGCTTTCTGGAATGGAGACTTCTGATTGGACAAGAATACATCTAACGGACAGGAGCAGAATAGGCTTGATGCAAAATGGTGGTCTCTAATTGGACAAAGTGTTCTTGAATTGTAACCACCAAGTGGATAATGGAGGTATTGACCAATGTTGCGTTCTTCGTGGTTAAACTGACCACCACCTCCATCGGATGAAAGTATTCACCCACGCACTGATAGATACTCAGAATGCGCAAACGCTATCTGAGGATATGTTGCCTCAACGGTATCCTGGCCTGCCCGACGATGATTAGAATAAACGGTTCAGAGCGAGCATGGCCGAAGATGGAACTTTCTGAAATGGAGACTTCTGATTGGACAAGAATACATCCAACGGACAGGAACGAATATGAAACATGCAAATGGTGGCCTCTGATTGGATAAGAATCTTCTTGAATTGTAAATATACCCAACGCGGCTCCCCCAGCGTGGGTATGATGCAACATTGGGGAGAATAAACTATATGAAAAAAACTTCTTGTTGTTGTTGTTCTCTCATGTGTCATCCTTGTTGTTGTTGCTGTTGTTGTTCTCT